>LBNU01010099.1:16843-30817 GCA_014162995.1 Artemisia annua
AGTCATTAGAAGTAAACTTCTGGCCTTCATATCATTCTTCTTCTGTGTTCTTTCATCACTAGTAGAAGGTGCATAAACTGTGATTACTTCTTTGTCACCAACTTTCTCAGTCTTATGAGTAGGTTTGAAAGAGTCACCAGTTAAGATGATCTCCCACAAAGCATAATCTTGAATGAGAAAGTATTGCTCAATCATTATCCTCCACATCTCAAACTCATTGAGTTTGAGCTTAGGAAGTCTTGGAGCAGAGTTGGACTGGCTGTTTTCCATCTCCATGGATCTGAGTGATTTGGTTAAGCTTAATTCTTAGATCTTCTAAATCAAAGTATCAGAAACCTGGCTCTGATACCACTTGTAGGATCTAAACACACACCTTGTGTTAGAGTGATACTTTGAGTTATATTATTAAGCACGCGGAATATACATTACAATACTTAGAATATGAATTGTAAGATGTAATGTAAGTGAGAACAATTGTAAGTTTAACACAAAGCTTCAATATTATTGATAATAATACGAGTGATCTTGCTTATCACTAGGGTTACACCTTGAAGCTTTCTAGGGCTAATATGTACCTAGAACAATGACCCAGGACCTCCTTTTATAGCACAAGGAGTCCTTTACAAGATAAATATAAAGCTATCATAATAGAATATACACAAGATCTTTTCTATACTTATCTACATACAAATACATTACATTACCCTAACAGCAGTGGTAATAATATGTACTAGCAGTGGTAATGTGTTTCCACTGCTAGTGCATTCTTCAGCAGTGTTTTCCACAAGCTTATCAGTGGTAACTGTTAGCTTTATTCCCAACTGGTTAGGCCTTCTGGGGAAGTTGAGTTCCACATGTAATTAGGCTCCCACGCGAAGGATTTGCGATAAAAAGTTGTACAAGTATGAATATTTGATCGAAACATTTTGGTGTGCGTTCAGATCCGAATCTAGATAGTTTTCAAGTTTGATTTTATTAAGGGTAGTTGTGTGTGTTTTTAGACCATGGGCTTCTGGGATTAGCTTTTATGTTTATGAGAGACCATGGTTAATTTTTGGTGTGAGTTGTGGAGCTTTTCTTACTGTGATTTTATATGGGTAAATGTACCCCAAAATTCTCCGTTTTCTGATATTATTTGTGCAAGGGATTTAGTGAGTGTAAGTGATTGGTAGGGTTTGGTATGGAGGCTAGGTGAACCATAGTGGTTTATATGACCTTTAGACATCCATCATATGTGTGTTACATGGACTATAGCTTTTAGCTTGTTCGCGTGTAATATGGGTTTATTTTTGTTGTATAGATTTGTGATTGTTTATTTGGAAGCTGCAAAGACTGAGGTGAGTTCATAGTCCCACTTTTACATTGTTTTAAACTTGGGATGGGAATGATGCTTCTGTTGAAATATTTTTAAGTTACTGTGATTATGTGTCGTATAAATGCATGGACTTGTAAGTGTTGTTATACGTGTATTGCATGTTATGAGATTATTGTGTGGAGATTCTGTGTGGTCCATTTGGAGGGTAGCTATGCTCTCATTATCCAAATGGAGAGTAGCAATTCTATTCGCNTGATAAGGCCGAAAGGAGTCAGTTAGGTGATTGAATTCTTAGTGGTAGTTAAACATGACATACATCATAGATCGAATAACTACTCATCTTTAGTTTTGCATAAGAACAAGTTTACACCAAACTTTATACTTAAATTTCCATGATACTCCTAATTACCAATCAAGGAATTACACACAAGTATATGCTTAGTTCTTATTGAGTTTCTTTTAAATTGAGATTTCTACAAATTTGGATTGACAACCCTTATTTTACAAACATTTTTCTTATTACTTTAATCACCAAATCCCTTGGGACAACCTCGACTTACCCACCTTTACTATACCGGACGAGTATACTTCAAGGATCTAAACACACACCTTGTGTTAGAGTGATACTTTGAGTTATATTATTAAGCATGCAGAATATACTTAACAATACTTAGAATATGAATTGTATGATGTAATGTAAGTGAGAACAGTTGTAAGTTTAACACAAAGCTTCAATATTATTGAAAATAATACGAGTGATCTTGCTTATCACTAGGGTTACACCTTGAAGCTTTCTAGGGTTAATACATACCTAGAACAATGACTCAGGACCTCCTTTTATAGCACAAGGAGTCATTTACAAGATAAATATAAAGCTATCATAATAGAATATACACAAGATCTTTTCTATACTTATCTACATACGAATACATTACAGTTATCCTAACAGCAGTGGTAATAATATGTACTAGCAGTGGTAATGTGTTTCCACTGCTAGTGCATTCTTCAGCAGTGTTTTCCACAAGCTTAACAGTGGTAACTGTTAGCTTTATTCCCAGCAGGTTAGGCCTTCTGGGGAAGTTGAGTTCCACATGTAATTAGACTCCCACGCGAAGGATTTGCGATAAAAAGTTGTACAAGTATGAATATTTGATCGAAACATTTTGGTGTGCGTTCAAATCCGAATCTAGATAGTTTTCAAGTTTGATTTTATTAAGGGTAGTTGTGTGTGTTTTTAGACCATGGTCTTCTGGGATTAGCTTTTATGTTTATGAGAGACCATGGTGAATTTTTGGTGTGAGTTGTGGACCTTTTCTTACTGTGATTTTATGTGGGTAAATGTACCCCAAAATTCTGTGTTTTCTGATATTATTAGTGCAAGGGATTTAGTGAGTGTAAGTGATTGGTAGGGTTTAGTATGGAGGCTAGGTGAACCATAGTGGTTTATATGACCTTTAGACATCCATCATATGTGTGTTACATGGACTATAGTTTTTAGCTTGTTCGCGTGTAATGTGGGTTTATTTTTGTTGTATAGATTTTTGATTGTTTATTTGGAAGTTGCAAAGACTGAGGTGAGTTCATAGTCCCACTTTTACATTGTTTTAAACTTGGGATGGGAATGATGCTTGTGTTGAAATATTTTTAAGTTACTGTGATTATGTGTCGTATAAATGCATGGACTTGTAAGTGTTGTTATACGTGTATTGCATGTTATGAGATTATTGTGTGGAGATTCTGTGTGGTCCATTTGGAGGGTAGCTGTGCTCTCATTATCCAAATGGAGAGTAGCAATTCTACTCGCTATTATTCTATGTGGTCTGATCAGAAGGTACGGTTTACCCATTATTGTGAACTTGGATCGTGGGCGCGTTCTGTCCCAATTGATGTTGGATATTGCTATGTGGATCGTGGGCACGTTCCGTCCCTTATGTCCCTTATGTTGCTTATGGTGGTTGATTGATTGAGATTGCATGCTACCTGGTATAATGACTAGTCTTACTGTCCTGCTATGTTTTATAATCACAGTGAACTGGTTGCCTTGTGTGATATTGTGTGTCTTAAACTTATGAATCTCACCAACATTATGTTGACATTTTTAAGCATCATTTTCAGGTGAGCATTTTAAGGCTAAGGTTGAGAGAAGCGACTAGACAAGACTTTAGTTGCATTTGAGAATGAATTATCTATATGTTTGGATATGAATTTGTTTGACTTTGTTGGAGATACTTTAATGTCTTTCAATTAGTACTTTATGTTCTATTGAAGATACCTTTGGAGGTTTGATTTGGTTATTTTCTTTTGGGGTATCGTTATGACACTTTGTGTCTGTACTTTGCTCTATTTTGTGCATGTGGTAATTCTCTATTTAGACACCATGTGTTGAGATGATATTCATGATGTTGCACTCGCGTTTCCGCCTTGGCGAGGTGTGACATAATTAGCCCTTTATATTACACATGTTTCACTCTTTTGACCCATTTCACCTATTTTAGCCCAAACGTGTACATGTTTAGGCTAAAATGGGTGAGTTAAAACATGTTAAATAGGTGTAATGACTCAAGGAAAATGAAAAAGTTACTTATTAATACATATTTGGGCTAAAATGGGTATATTATAAATGAAAAAGTTACTTATTAGTATATGTTTGGGTTCAAATGAGACTGTTTGAGATTGTTTTAATAGCCGAACTAAAGGGATGTTTGAGACTTTTTTATAGGCTCGAAAATGGGTGTTTGGGATTGTTTTTAATGTTTTTGTAAACACCACGTTTTCTATCTTTAAAAAAAAGTACCAAACCAAAAATAGGGTATTTGGGATTGTTTTTAAAGCTGAAAAATGGAGTGTTTGTGACAGCTTTAAAAACAGTCTTAATCACCTCATTTTCTAACTTTAAAACATTCCCAAATACTCGAAATTTTCTGTTTTGGAATGTTTTTAAAGTTGGAAATTGGGGTGTTTGGAACAACTTTAAAAACAGTCAGAAACGCCTCATTTTCAAGTTTTAAAGACCTACTTTTCTATTTGGGACTATTTTTAAACCTGAAAATTGGTATGTTTAGGACAACTTTATGAAAGAGTGGTAGTTAAATTATATGCTCAAAAAGATGTGCTTCTTTCATCTTAAACTTACCTAATTCATTTGGGTCAATGAGTAAATTAAGGCTTCCTACCAGAATAGAATCATCTTCTATCATCTCCAACTTCGAGAAATTCTTAGTTAGGGATCCATTTTGACCTAATACACCCGGTTTAAACCCATAACGTTTATTGTGATCATTCAAAAATGGAGGAAGTGTTTGTGGAAGATGACGGCTGGGATCGTGCATTGTTTTGGGATTTAGGATTATAAAAAGGGTTAATACACAAAAAAGTTACTAAAGTTTACAAAAAAGTTCGCCTAAGTTACTGAACTTTCATTTTGTTCACTTAGGTTACTGAACTATGAAACTTTTTTCACTCAGGTTACTGAAGTTATAAAAATATACTTTTTGAGGTTACTTAACTTTGAAACTTTGTTCAATCAGGTTACTAAACTTATCAAAAAATATATGTTCAGGTTACTCGGACTAAGACTGAATTTTCGAGTGTATGTTTCCCAAAAGTTCAGTAACCTAAGTGAACAAAATGAAAGTTCAGTAACTTAGGCGAACTTTTTTGTAAAGTTTAGTAACTTTTTTGTGTATTAACCCTTATAAAAACTATTTAAATTTCCGTCTTTATTTTACAACAGGTTGTTGCCCGTTTTAGGGCTTGTTTAAAAACTTCTTTAAATTTTAGGTTTTTAGGTTTAAAACATTTAACTTAAAATGTAACAGATTTAGCATTTTTTATTTTAAAATATGCAATTAAAAGTTTTTTCAAAACTTAGGTTAACCCCAAATATATATCTGTGGACTAGGATAAAAATTTATCTGGTCGGATCAAAAGGTTGGTCATGCTTTATGGGTTCTTTAAGAACTAGTGAAGTAAAAGAAATGTTTACATGAGATTTAAAACTCAATACAATAGACACTGAAGAAATCTATATGAGATAGAAGTTCAAAGATAATCATGATCTTTGATGATATCAATCTGGAATAGAAGTTCAAAGAAACAAGAATCTTTGATTAAGATCTATCTGGGATAGATGAATCAAGGGAAAAAAGCCGTGGATGACTAAAACATTTCTATCAGAATCTAAATGTATAGAGATCTTAATACCTAAATTTTTTTTCCTGTCTCGAGTCTTGATGGAATCAAGGCGTATACCCCTGTGCAGTGCAATCGAATATCACAGATATTTGATAAAGAAGAATTATTGTGAAAGTGAAATACTCATGTTATGGTATTTCTAGAAATATAGAGATTGAGTAAAGCTCATGTGCTATGAAGGTTATCATTTTAGATCTGTAAATCAAACATGAAAGATAATGATTTTGTAGATCATGAGTAAAATCTCGTTCTGCTTTGGAATGTTTAGGTAAAGTTGAAGATACTTTATAGGAGGAACAGTTAACTGGTTTAACACTTCTTAATAAAGATCAAATTAATGTGCTTAAGCTGAAAGTCCTTAAGAGGACCTAATCGGAGGAGCTTAGAGTAGAGCAATGGAAGCAAGAGCATGAGAAATTAATTTGATCATTTAACTAAAGAGTAAAAAGCATGACAGGAATTATAGATCCAGAATAATCTTGAGTTTTTGTGAACAAATAAAGAAGCTACGTGACTTAAAGATTTGAAAGAATGGGATTTCAAATTTAAAAAATAAAAATAAAACACATAAAAAAGCGCAACCGTATCGCGATTTCAAAGGGTATAATGAAGTTCTCATGGACATAGGAGAATCTATAATATGGAGTCACGGTTCTTATTTGTTAGATAATTCCATTTTATCTAAGTGTAAAATGAAGTGCATCACTGAATGCTAAGTTTGAGTGTTTCGTGATTTAGCTAAGTCTATAAATAATCTAGTATGACTAAATCATTGGTACCGGACTTACTTAGATTTATTAACTGAAAGAAAATAATGAAAGAATTAATAAATGAGGTGCAAGGATATCTAATGGATCGGATGTCCATTGCATCACTATGTCGGACTTTACAAAACTACCTGAAATTTCACCTTATGCGATGCATATTCTTTATATTGGAAATCAATAATACTTATTGATTTGATGTGTAAAAACCTATAGAATTAGGGCCTTTATTTATACACAATAGACTTTTCTCAAGTTTACCCATCCTACCGACGCGGGATAGAAAACAAACCATTTTTCCTATTTAAGTATTGATATCGAATGCCAAACTTTGAGACGTGATATCTTATTCACATTGGCTCTATTTTTGACACATAAAAGCTCATTGGAACGTCGTTTCAAAAAGAACGCGAACATACTAACTATTACCAATACATGACATATATATATATATATATATATATATATATATATATATATATATATATATATATATATATATATATATATATATATATATATATATATATATATATCCCAACCTATATAAAACACAAGTTTGATTAGTATTTTTAGAGGCAATAAATCACATCAAAACTCTAAAAAAACGACACGTGTAAATGCACTACTAATAATAAGTTTTCAAAATTTTCTTCAAACCAAAATCGGGAGAAAAAAGTGGAGCTAAAATAGGGATGCAAATATATTTAATTTATGAATTAAGATTTGGTTTTATCGTCTTCTTAACAAAATTCNATTTTTTTTAGCGATAGGATATTACATAAGAAAACCTTAACAAAGTGTGACGAAAAACCAAGTAGTATCGAGCAAAACAAGAACAAAATACAACTAATATCTTAGGTGAAAGAAAATAGTCCAAAGCAAATGTAAGCAAAAAAAAAAAAATAAATAAAAAAAAAATACAGTTTATGCTGAAGAAAAAACAAATAATTAGCCTCAGTTAACAAATGTATACACCTTAATTTAAAAATTATTAATAACAAATGTATAGCACAATAAACGTTTGAAAAAATTTAGAAAGAAAGAAAAAAACGGAAAAGATTTTTTTATTGTTTCACATATCTCTAGGCATGATAACACAAATCATAACACACTACCCAAAAAAAAAAACTTATTCATGTTCTTCCTCGTCTCTTTCATCCTTTCATCTCTATTTTCAGAACTTCACCGAAAACTCAACAACTCTTCATGAAACTAGTTCTTTCTTCGCTTTTTTACGACCATGTTTTTAGTTGTGGGCATTCTCAGTTTTTAGTGGAGGGCACCACGATTTAAGTTCATAAATTAACCTTATAATATGTGATTATTGAAGAAACCATAGGGGGCAGTTGCCCCACCTACGATGTACATGGGTCCGCCCCTGCTGGTAAACATGCGTATTAAAGACCGTCGTTAATAAATATCAAAGTTCATTCCTACCGTTAAATGTGGTTGCGGCAATAGTCCTATCCGTTAATTAGGATTGCAACAACAACAATCCTTACGTTAAATATGTTACTATTTGTGTAAATTTTTTGTACATAAATAGTCCCTTTAGTTACCTACTGATTTCAGTAATGGTCCCTAGGTTAAATTTAGGGATTGTCTCTGTTTTCCATAAGAAAATTCAAGCTACAACAGCCAACAACAAAGTCTACAACAATATGTTTCAACTCTAACAACTACAATAACTGAACAACAATTATATCAGCCTTAACCAACAACCATCAACTACAACAAACCACCACAAAAACCCATCCTCCTTAAAAGCTTAAACGAAAATAAAAATAACAACAAAGATCTTGGGTTTCTTTAAAATTTCGATTGATCTCTAAAGATAAAAAGATAAGCCATCATTGATCTTTACAAACTGAAAATCAAAAAAGGAAAAAAAAAGCCATTTCGAGAGACACCTACCTGGCTCATTCGATCTTTGAAAGACATTTGAACAAGAAAACATTTACCTGAGATTCATTTAAACGAAATAATTAGATGGAATTTTTGAGGATTTTAAAAGATATAAAAAAATTTTGCTCTAATTTGTGGCTGAGTTTAACAAGAAAAGGTTTTGATTATTTGATTTGTGGTTCGGTATTCAGACTTGGTGGGATAATGTTGAGAGAAAAGGATAAGAGAAGTTGTGTGTGGCAAGGAAAGTAAAGATGAGTGACTGCACATATTTGTTTAGGTTTAGGATTAAGTAGTAAGGCTGTAAACGAACCGGACGAATACGAACGAAAGCTTGTTCATGTTCGTTCGTTTAATTTTAACCGGACAAATAAACGAACACGAACGCTTAAACGGACGAATTTTCTTGTTCATGTTCGTTTATTAAGAAAATAAGTTGTTTATGTTCGTTCATTAAGACACTAAATGAACATAAACAATCGAACATAAATGAGCATAGACAAAAAAACATAAAACTTATTAAATTATGCACAATATAATATTTTATAAGAGTTATTTTGTTTAAACAAACCCATTTTAAAAGTATACAATTAAAATATATGATATACGAACATAAACAAATAAATGAACGTTAATGAACACATAATCGGACATTCACGAACATAATGAATGGACGCGACGTTGTTCATGTTCGTTCCTTTAATAAATAAACGACATAAACGATATTTTTACCGAACGGTTAATGAAATGTTCACTGAACGTTCGGTTTATTTACGACCCTATTAAGTAGTATTGTTAGGAATACGTTTTTCATATAGAAGACTCGGTCACCCCGAGTATTGGTTAGCATTATGTAGCTCGTAGTATTTATCATATTAGTTAGTATGTAGTTTAATATTAGTTAGTATTTGTGGAGTCGGGTCGGGTCTTTACCCACTGTCAGCTCGATCCACAGCCTAGTAGAGGCATTTAGTATGTTGTAGTATAAATACCCCTCACCTAGCAAGGGTGAGGGTTGGACCTTTCATTAGTTGCAAGCTAATACACATATTGTTTCTCTCACTAAAAGGCTCCCATCTTTCTCTCCCTCTCTCTCTAAACCAACGAACCAAAACCACCAAGGAATCATGTTTGTGACTTAATGTGTATCTTACAATTGGTATCAAGAGCCAAGGTTTCATCTTAGGGCCTTAGATATTAGGATTTAGTGTGGGTTTTTGTGGTTTTAGTTGGTTAGAATAGTTTTATAGGAAAACATTTTGGTTTGATCTTGTTTGTGATATATGAAGTGTTATGGGTGTATGATGATGTACCCTCCGATTAGCTCGAAGGAACCCCCTTCGAGTCTGATCGAAACCTACATAATCGAAGGCTCTGGCTAGCCTCCTAAAACTTTCTTTGCGTAAAACTAATCATCAATGATCTAGTTACCAAGTGGGAATTCACCAATCGAAGGATTAAGCCCTTCGGGGTATCTCTCGATAAGTTTTAAGGACGGAACGATGCCAAGTCCAAATATTGGTGAGACCAAGTCTTACCCACGTCTCCTCTTTCTCTTTAGCTCCCCCGCTAAACCAGGAGGAGTGGGACACTAAACCCTAGCGGTTACCACAAATCATTGGATGCCCCCATGATCTATAAACGAACCGGACGAATACGAACGGAAGCTTGTTCATGTTCGTTCGTTTAATTTTAACCGGACAAATAAACGAACACGAACGCTTAAACGAACGAATTTTCTTGTTCACGTTCGTTTATTAATAAAATGAGTTGTTTATGTTCGTTCATTAAGACACTAAATGAACATAAATGATCGAACATAAATGAGCATAGACAAACAAACATAAAACTTATTAAATTATGCACAATATAATATTTTATAAGAGTTATTTTGTTTAAACAAACCCATTTTAAAAGTATACAATTAAAATATATGATATACGAACATAAACAAATAAATGAACGTTAACGAACACATAATCGGACGTTCACGAACATAATGAACGGACGCGATGTTGTTCATGTTCGTTCATTTAATAAATAAACGAACATAAACGATATTTTTACTGAACGGTTAATGAAATGTTCACTGAACGTTCGGTTCATTTACGACCCTATTAAGTAGTATTGTTAGGAATACGTTTTTCATATAGAAGACTCGGTCACCCCGAGTATTGGTTAGCATTATGTAGCTCGTAGTATTTATCATATTAGTTAGTACGTAGTTTAATATTAGTTAGTATTTGTGGAGTCGGGTCGGGTCTTTACCCACTGTCAGCTCGATCCACAGCCTAGTAGAGGCATTTAGTATGTTGTAGTATAAATACCCCTCACTTAGCAAGGGTGAGGGTTGGACCTTTCATTAGTTGCAAGCTAATACACATATTGTTTCTCTCACTAAAAGGCTCCCATCTTTCTCTCCCTCTCTCTCTAAACCAACGAACCAAAACCACCAAGGAATCATGTTTGTGACTTAATGTGAATCTTACAATTGGTATCAAGAGCCAAGGTTTCATCTTAGGGCCTTAGATATTCGGATTTGGTGTGGTTTTTTGTGGTTTTAGTTGGTTAGAATAGTTTTATAGGAAAACATTTTGGTTTGATCTTGTTTGTGATATATGAAGTGTTATGGGTGTACTTTTGTGATTAGTGGTGTTAGACTTACTTAGTTCTATATCATTCGTTATTTTGGATTTGGAGTGATTTGGATTGTGTTTCTTGTTAGCAAGTAGCTCCTCGGATAGTGTTTCTTGGTAGCGATTATCTCTGTTTTGGTAGCGTTTAACTCTAGCGATTAAGTGTGTTTACTATATTGGGACAAAAGGACAAAATCGCTAGATAGCGACTGGCTTGGAGTCTAGTGGTAGCGATTAGTATGCATTGTCTGCTAGTGCTTAGCGATTACCTAAATCATTGTCTGCTAGTGCTTAGCGGTTACCTAAATCCAGCGATTAGCTTTTTAGCGATTTGCTGGTTTTAGCGATTACCTCATCCAGCGATTAGCTTTTTAGCGATTGGCTGCTTGTAGCGATTACCTCATCCAGCGATTAGCTATTATAGCGATTATCTCTATTTTCTGCGATTAGCTATTGTATTTTGGTGGTGTTTAGCGATTAACTCAGCTGTGAGATTTTATTGATTTGTTAACTACTTGTATTTGGTGAATTGTTGTAACTTAAGTCGTTTCGATTAATCTGATTGTGATTGGACGTTGCGAGTTAATTCTTACGACTTGACTTATCACGATCGGATATATTGTAACTTTACTTGTCGCGACTTGACACTTAGTACAAATTGTGACTTATCCATAATCGCACTCTAAGTCTAACTTGCATATTACACCTCATGGTTTCTTTTTGATTTTGTAAAATCCCGCGAGAGAATATATTTCTCGGTTTAAATCATAGAATTGTAAAATCCCGTGCACGTTCTTATCATGTCAAAGTCTTCAGATGGTGTCATATCTGAGATACTCAAATTGTACGACATGATCGACGTACATAAGATCCCCAACCCTGGACTACCACTACATGGGTTTGAGTCTGATATTGCAAGAATGGAATTGTCGTGCTCGAATTCGCAAGAGAGAATACTTCAACAGCCACAACAAGAGCTTCACAATGCAAATGAAAGCTGCATTGAATGTTTTTGACAACTTCATTCACATCTCTCTGTACTTTTAGAGGGAACTGGATTCAAAATGGGATTCGAACGTGCATTTGCACGTCTCTTCGGTCAAGAAGTTCAGACTTTCACAGACACAATGATCCTAAACTTAGATCAATTACAACAACTTGACCAAGGAGAATCACCCGATATTGGATCCATGGCAGCCCTTTGTGTGATCAACAAACAACTGCAAGTGTTCATCGATTCGAAATTCACTCTAGACTATGATTACTACAGTCAGATGACAATGAAGTGTTTTGCAGATCACACGGGAATTGAGGTTGACACGTTCAGAGATACACTCATCCAACTCATGGATAATGTGAAGAGGTTCATTGAGAAAAAAACACAGAACAAACGTAAGTATGGTGACGAGGTTAAGGCATGTCGGGTGCAATAATGTAATGCTATTGGTGATTCGGGTAAAGCATCAGATGTTGGGTCAGATGTCATGATATGCACAGGATCAGAAATTGATAAGATTGACACTACTAGGAATTCAGTGACTCTTGCTGACATGAATGCAAATTTCAGACCGATAAATGAACAAGTGTCATGTACTGAGCTATCACTAAATGTTCAACATAATATGCTCTCTAATAAATGGCAGCATACTGATCAAATTAACCTCACTTATTGATGCACGTGGATTGCAACACACACTACGTTTTACCTCTCGAGGGATCTCGAGAAGCTTGCAATCCCCACCAGGCAGTGTACCTGACCGATGTAGTATAGTGTAGTGGCAAGTACCGGGGGATTGATCGTTCTCTCACAGGGAATAGTGTTCGTTAGGCTAAAGGCTACTCTAATCTAGGTCTAAGGGTGGAGGAAGATTCTTTTTGTATTTTTATATTTTTTTGAAAGCAGTAAAATCTCTGGTTTTGTAGGAGAGGGCGGAATTAGTTGCTAGTCAACTAACCCAAGTTATCTACTTCTAAGCTACTTATATTTTTGTATTTTTGGTTTTGAGAAAATCGGTGGAGGAGAGTAGTGTTTACTTAGATTTCATTACTCCCTAACTATCTTTTACCATGTAATTAGTATGTTGAGTTTGCGTGGATGACGGGTGTATTCCTAACAAGTCGTAGTAGATGGAACTGAGGCCTTCGGTCCCTAGGAATCAACACCCTATCCTGTGTATGGGGTCTCCTGCGGGTCGAAGGGTTGGACGAAGGAATGTAGGCTTTGAGGGAGTCCCCGAAAGAACTCCCACTAGGAGGGAAGGAACTATTGCCGAGGGCTCTAATGGGAGGAGCCAGCAGAGGGAAATCACGGAGGTAAATCTACCTCCACTACTAGCAGCACATCTGGGGAGAACCGAAGGAGGAATTCCGCTGCAGCCCTCCCACGCATCTGGTGTGGGAGGTAACCCAGGTTCAGTCAACACAGGAGGAAGTCTCCCTCCCGTTGGTCTATATCCCCAGTTTCCAACTCAAAGTTATCCTCCAAACCTTTATCCCTCCATGAATGGGCAACCTGGAAATCAGTATCCCTCACAAACTGCCGTACCCTATAACCATCCCATGATATACCCTCCGTATACCATGTATAATGGTTATCCTCCGAATACGAGTACACCCTATTCTTTTTACACTAACCAACCCTCTTCAGGGGTACCCCCTCCTTGTAATCCATACCATAATGTTCCCGCGAACATACCACCTTACTCATATATAGAGCCCGCAGGCCCTACGACACCCTTTGTAAAATGGATCGAAGACTATCCCTTGCCGGATGGTTTAAAGATGCTGATTTAGCGTTTTTCAAGCGGTGAAGCTTAAACCACGGGTATCGTTGTCCCAACGAGCGGTGAAATTGATCTCGTCACTCAAGTCGTGAGTTATGTGTCGTGAATAGGTTTGAAAAGAAGTTTTGATTTGGTTCTAACTATACTACAACGACAATGCAAATGAATTTAAAAGACAATGTGTTTGCAAAGCAACGCGAATTAGCTTGTTAAGCTCGAGGTAAAAGTTTGCAACGAGTTATTACCCTTTCTCGAGATTAGTTGTCAATTAATCTTTTGAAGAGATATTAGCTCAAGACGGGTGAATTAATCGTTCAAAGGTTGTCAATCTTCAAACAATTGATTCACAAGTCTAAGTAATCTTTCGATTACTT
>LBNU01010102.1:6599-20450 GCA_014162995.1 Artemisia annua
AACCAAATTTAGCTTATAAAAGAAAACCCAAAAATGAGAAGAGCAAGTAATTGAGCAGGCCATATTTAGCAATTCAGTTGTAAAATGAATGCGAATGGATTTTGTTTATCTAGTTATTTTAAGGCACAATAAGCGGGTTGTGGTTATTTGAGATAAACCTATCATATATAAATGAAAACACTTATATATTTTTCTCTATGGGGGGTGTATGGATTAGCTTATTTTGTGGGCTTATCAGCTTATTGAGATTTGGCAATGCCAATAAGCCTATTTTATTTCTATTTTTTGGCTTACCCATTTGAGCTTATGGCTTAAACAAGCCATAAGGTTAGCTAATAAGCCAAAAAACAGTGAGCTTATTGGCTTTCCTAAATCTCAATAAGCCGATAAGCCCACAAAATAAGCTAATCCAAACACCCCCTAAGTAGTTTTTTTGGGTAAAGTATATTAATCACATAAAAGTTAAGTACAATGAAACGTGGCTGAAATACCACATTAACCTCAAGCAAACAATTATACGATCACTAAATCATTTGTGACATGTCAAAGGGGTGGATAAACTCCAACATCAAAACTTGTGTTCAAAACTGGGAATGTTTGATGTATTCTACAATAAGATTAATTCGGGATTTGGAGGGGGGGATTAAACTTAATCATATTCTAGAAAATATTACAAGTATTATGGGTAAATATGGAATGGATGTCCATATCTTTTAATGTTAGTAGTTACCTTAATTAGTGTATTGTATCTTGTGGAATACTCCACCTTGTAACTATATATACATACCTCCATAGAGAGATGAATAATACAATTCTTCAGTGTTGATCTTCATTCTTGTTCCTTGTTCTCTCTTTATTATTAGTTTCACAACACGTTATCAGCACGCTCTAAAGATGAAGTTGACGTATGATTATAAAAAGAATTATGGTTTTGATTTTGGATATTCAAGCAATCATTCTTGAGATAAGTTACTTTTTCCTTAACTCTGATGACATATTTTATTGTGCTCTCATACATACGTAGTGATTTCATACTGATTTTGTGTCTACGAACTAAATAAGATAGTTACTTATAAATCTTGACATCTTTTGAACTCTTTGTATCAACCTATTTGTTTACTACTACTAGTATTATGACTGGTTATTTAATGTTAACGTAGATCAAAACATTTAATTGCTTACTTGATCATTAGGATATTATGACTTTAAAATTAATATTATTCAATGTTTTTAATGATTATATGGTTCACATATGTTTGTTCATATACAATTTGGTATTCATATTTATTTTATTACGATTCCTAAAAGTAAATCTTAGTCTTTAATTTATATATTTAATCACTCGATGCATAGTTTGTATTTGATTTTTTTTTCTTGTGATTATTAGAACTTGTCAACACAAATCATGAAATCATGTGCTAGATGTTATTAAGCTTTAAAAAAAAAAAAAGGCATAACAATAGTTCGTAGCATATCAATACAATATGCCGTTTGATGGATATTTTTTTTAGTAATAGTGTAGACTATGTATCATGTTTATCAATGCGTATAAGTCTTATTATTTTTTGGTTATCATCTCATAATGTTAGTTTTGTTTTCGATGATTACCATGAACAAAAACTTATCAAAATTTATCTACCTTGAATAGTATTGAACATGATTTATTCTTTGATTATGTTGTGGGTTAATGTGCATATCATATTGAAGCCATAATAGTGCGTTATATTGAAACTTACTATTCTTTAATTTGATTGTTATCTCGTAAATGTTGCTTTTATTTTTACGATCACTGACCATCCTTGTAATGTCAATTTACGATGCTAAAATACTGCTTGCACTATAGACATAGATTGAATATATTATTTGAATTGTAAGTTGTGATATGGATAGTATGTTTATCAAGTTTGTTTAAGGTTTGGAATTAGTGTTGTTTTATTCTTTGCTACTATATTAATTAGTTGGCAATATTGAATATATCATACCATGTCTTACATTATTTTTAATCATGTAAAATTGCATTATGGGCTTTGACACACCTAGAAGGGCTTACATCAAACGAAGTATTACTTAGATGTTGGGATATGTTTTGCTAAATACATGATTTACTAAGCCAATGAGGCATTAGATCCATAATCTAGATTATTATACAATATTACCATCTTAAAAAACATGCGTGGTTTACATTGGATGCTTCTTGTTAACTGGAAAATCAGTAACGCAAAGATAAGATTTTTAAGATATGTGTGATAGTCACTGTTTGATCAAAGCATTTATATACTTACTTGTGATCAATATTATCCTTCTTACGTGATCTTCTTTGGTAATAAGCCATGAACCGATGACGTCCCTTTTTTCAAGAAAGGATTACTATTTTGTTCCTGTTGAACCATTGATTTGAATAAATTGGCTAATGAAAGATGTGCAAATTGATAATTGTTTGGTTTGTATGCTTGAGATTGATGTTTGTGCACATAAATGTTTTTATGCAACCTGGCTATAATGTCTTCCTTTGTTCATCTAGGATGTTAATTGAGTTGCATTTTGCGTTAACCAACCTCTGATTGATTGACAACCAAACTACAATGTTTTGCCTATATATGCTAAGCTTATGTACATGAAATGGTTAAAATATGATGACTTTATTTAGTTTAAGGTAGATATTTGACACCAGATTTTCTAATATTTTAAAAGCTCGTTATATAAAATCACCCGTGGTTATAAACTTTAAGATTGATGAATGTACTAGACCATCTATTACTTCTCAAAATTTTTATGTGGAGATAAAAGTATTGAATTGATATTTCTTACTGCCTGTACAATTATAAATGAGCTCAAACTTAAATATCGTTAGAGTCGTCCAACTGAATATATTCTATTTTTTGCAATCAATGTGAACATATTTTGATAAATGTAAAGATCGTAGCTATGGACGTGATTGAGGCATATAAATGAAATTCATGATAAAAACATGATGGACCATTAGATATGGTAAGACATCGTAAAAATATACGATAATGGAAAGATGAAATATATAGATGTCACGTAAGATATACATTATCGTTGGAAGTATAATAATATGTTTTTGGTAACGCGAAAATATGTTAAACTTCACGAGTAAATGAGAACTTATTGTGAAGTTTGCAATATTATTATTACGGTTGCCAAAGAATAATTGAACTATTAAGCATAAGAAAAATATATCTTAGTTGACTCTGATTGTGCCTTTGATTTTGACACTTAGGCGTGCATTGCTTATTATGTGAAAGATGTGTTAGTTAACAGTCATTGAGTTTGTCATATATGTGTACATTATTACTAATATTATTTGCTTATGAGGCTTTAATTCATCAATGACATAAATGTACTATTTAGCAAATAGCACAATTTTTGAACATGCTTTATTATTTGATACTGCAATAGGCTAATTTGCATATTAATATAATTGTGAGAAGCCACACATAGCTTATATTAATGTGATTGGAGAAATATAAGTTTAAATATGATGATGTGCTAANAAACCTTTGATTGATTGACAACCAAACTACAATGTTTTGCCTATATATGCTAAGCTTATGTACATGAAATGGTTAAAATATGATGACTTTACTTGAAATAGTTTGAGGTAGATATTTGACACCAGATTTTCTAATATTTTAAAAGCTCGTTATATAAAATCACCCGTGGTTATAAACTTTAAGATTGATGAATGTACTAGACCATCTATTACTTCTCAAAATTTTTATGTGGAGATAAAAGTATTGAATTGATATTTCTTACTGCCTGTACAATTATAAATGAGCTCAAACTTAAATATCGTTAGAGTCGTCCAACTGAATATATTCTATTTTTTGCAATCAATGTGAATATATTTTGATAAATGTAAAGATCGTAGCTATGGACGTGATTGAGGCATATAAATGAAATTCATGATAAAAACATGATGGACCATTAGATATGGTAAGACATCGTAAAAATATACGATAATGAAAAGATGAAATATATAGATGTCACGTAAGATATACATTATCATTGGAAGTATAATAATATGTTTTTGGTAACGCGAAAATATGTTAAACTTCACGAGTAAATGAGAACTTATTGTGAAGTTTGCAATATTATTATTACGGTTGCCAAAAAATAATTGAACTATTAAGCATAAGAAAAATATATCTTAGTTGACTCTGATTGTGCCTTGATTTTGACACTTAGGCGTGCATTGCTTATTCTGTGAAAGATGTATTAGTTAACAGTCATTGAGTTTGTCATATATGTGTACATTATTACTAATATTATTTGCTTATGAGGCTTTAATTCATCAATGACATAAATGTACTATTTAGCAAATAGCACAACTTTTGAACATGCTTTATTATTTGATACTGCAATAGGCTAATTTGCATATTAATATAATTGTGAGAAGCCACACAGAGTTTATATTAATGTGATTGGAGAAATATAAGTTTAAATATGATGATGTGCTAAGTTCTCCATATAATTCGACTTTTACATAAAGTCAAGAGCAATAGAAGCATGTGTGGTCATAAACTATAAGTTTATGAGCCAAGATTGTTGTATTAATTGGCATGACCGGTTGGACCATCCCGAGTCAATAATGATGCAAAATGTATAAAAGAACCATGGGTTCTTCAAGGTTGATTTGTTTGATCTTATTGTTCTCAATGGAAGTTAATTGTTCATATATTACCACCATACATATAAAGTTTTGGAAGAATATAACAGGGATGTATGTAGGCCTATACATCCGCCATAAGGATCATTTTGAGTTTTAAAATCGATGCATCGTCAAAATGATCATAAAACACGCAACTTAAAGTTAGCGTAATTAGTGGCTCGACTTATAAAATGCGAGCACGGTTTTCCAAATTATATTAATGAGAATGATGGTGAATACTTTCAAGTATCGGGCGATTATTGGAATAAGTGTTGAACATAAAAGTAGCCCATGTTCATACGCGAATTGCTTTTGTTGAAACGTTTATAAAACGTCTTCAGTTGATTGCAAAGCCAATAATATTATGAGAACAAAACTTTTAGTTTATGGGGCATGTTATGACATATGAATTCGCATCTTGCCAACAATCTATAATGAATCCTCCCCAATATAATGGTTTTTGGTCACAAACCATATTTCTCAGGTGAGATTTTGTAAATGTGCGGTATATGTTTCTTGTAAATCCACCACAACGCACAATAATGGGATGTTGAAATGGATAATTCATTCAGGGGGAGAGAATGAGCAGCAAGGAATATGGAATGAATTATGATATAAATGTTGATCCTCACAGTAATGAATATGAACTTTAAGTTAAAGGGACAATTTATATTCCAGATCTAGTAATTGCCAGCATGTTTGTGACCTAAAGAAGTGACTAGATCATATAAATGCTGCTAATGCTCCAATTAAAATGTGTGTCCCAAAAGTACAACCAATGAATGGTAGTAAGTCTATGGCACGGCTGCAGCGTGATAGACAAATCGATTCCAAATAAAAGTCCTCGAATGATTAGATAAAATGGAGCAAGAAAATGAAGATGGTCAAATCGAGGTAATAAGACCCCATAATAGTCAAGAGACACTAGACATGAAGGTTATTGAAAAACCCCGGGTACATGAAAAACTATGAGATCTCAATAAATGATATATAATGTCTAGTAAAGTGTGGAATCGAAAAGTAACGAATCGACGTCGATATGGTAATGATTATGTAAATAAATAAGATAGCGCTATAATCATGGTGAGGATCATGGAAGCATACCTGCAGGAAGTGCAGATGTATTAATGAATGGCCAAAAGATGTAAAGACGCAAAGAACTAATGAAAGATTGAAGTATCTTGTGATGAGACATGTGTTTGAGACTTACAGTTCATACATACATGTATAAAACTTATTGGATATGTATCGGTCTTTATGATAAAGTGAAATTAAATTATGCATATGTTACAAGTGATGGCACACGTTTATTTTCTCAAAGACTTGTAAATGATCATGCATATTCACATGTGGTGGATCCAATAATGTATTTTAATATTGTGTAAGTCTGGCAATGTGAGAAATAATTGATATGCGTCTAAAAGTTAATGAATAGAGCTCATGTGATTTTGAGATTTCATTATAACATATAGAATGAATGGAGCATGCTAGCGAGTTTTTTTTATGTTAAAGCATATAAGAAAAGTTCTCGAGAACACTACTTGATTGTATTGAATTAATCAAGTTTTTGGCATACGTTTAATAATTGTCTTAGTGCATAGTATTGTGCCAAATAAAGAATTATGTTTGCCTATGAAACTTTGTAAAGAGAACTGGATTTGAATATTGTTTAAGTTTCATGCAGTTTGATTTATGATTATAAAGGCAACTGGATGCATAGAAGTTGAATTTGAAACAAAATACATATTTTGTTTTAGCTTATGATTTGAACATCAAAAGGATGAAATATGTGTGCATCATGAAAACTAAATAAAGATGCTAACTATCCTTATATGGATAAACGTCATTCATGTTTATGAGGTCACATGATGTGAAAAGAACCCCGTTGATTTATAAAGATGATGATCACAATATCGATTTAAAGTGTCATACTAAAATGTGTATGAAACATTTATAATTCTCGCCAATGGTCATACATGATATAATATATCATTTGAATTAATTGTGTTTGCAATGAATAACTTGTGAAGTACGATGATGNTATGTGATTTTAAGGTATAAAACTTACTAGAATGACCGCTTAAAGAACTAGACGAAAACGTTTTGCATATGAATTTACATGACTACACCCATATGGCCATATTGGCATATGTCAAAAAAATTTGCTCATTTACATTCTAACCCTCTATGGCAGATTTCTCAACTCATTTCATAATCTGTTACCATCTTAATTTGTACAGTATTTACTATTAACCGCAATTATCATTTTAATCCATCACAAACACACATTTCTATGGAATAGCAAAAGTTTGGGGGCTTGTGGCTTTGTGCCTTTTGTTGATACTAGAAAAATAAAAGTCAGTTTTGGTTGACAAACCACAAAACAATGAAAAGGTAGGTGTTAAATTCACAAGAAATCCGTCAAAGTAGGTGGTCCAAGCCATACAACGTGCAACCCATAAACACCTTCCAACAACATTGTTTATTTGGAGTTTAGCCTAGATTTCATTTTCAGAATTTATACATATAAATATGAATCAATTGACATTATTAAATCAATTATAACCAAAATTGTAAGGCCAATAATTTTCAATAAAAATATTTTTACCAATTCATAATACAAATAAATATAATGATTCATTCGATAAGGCATACAAATTTAACAACAAATTTTAAATTTTTTTTGTTAGCTACAAAGTTGAAAGAAAACAAAAAGCAACACTTTTTTATTTTTGTCCCTATTTATTTGTCTTTATTTTATATGTGTATCCAGCTACAAATCCACCATTTTCCCTAAAAACAATGCACATAACAATGTATCATGCTAAAATCATCCCGAATTAGTTAGACCAAAAGAATCACTCGTGTAATTTGGTGTCCTTTTGTTGGCTTTCAATAATCAAAAGTTGTTTGACTTGACCACGTCTATAGCTCATCGTTTGACTCTTATAGAAACATAACTTTTGGTTTGTTAATTACGTGATTACAGGGACGGAGCTAGGGGGTGCCCGCGGGTGCACGTGCACCCTATGGATTTTTTCGATATAGTGTTAATTTTTGAAAAAATCGTCGATTTTTCCTAAATGTATCTTAAATGCACCCGGTGCATCAAATGTGTCTCTAGTATTATTAGTTGGTATATTTACAAATTAAAAATCTTCGTTTTAATTCATTTTTTAACTCTATTATATTACGGTTCAGAAAAAATTGTGCACCCGGTCATATTTATTTCTGACTCCGTCCTGCGTGATTATATTAGAAGTCCTACATTGCAAGTTGAATTCAACTAGATACTACAGCCTCTGGTCTTAATATGCCACATTACTCTACAATGTCATATATTTCTAAAGTGTACCAATTAGGTCAAGTCATGTGGCCCATAAAGTTCTTTTATTAGTGCACAACCATTTCATGATGACATCGACACGAAATGGTTGTGGGTGATACGCAGTTTCGTGTTTTTTTAAAAATATTAACAATATGTCATCTTGAGATTCGATGCCTACAAAATAACTGAGTTTTCTGAAATTGATTTGGCAATCATGTAATTACTGTAACAATTATATACGAGGTGAGCATGTGAAACCATTTTATAAAGATGTTAGTTCCAATCACAAATTTCTCGATCATGAGTCCAGATACACAGAAGGTTAAACATTAGTGAGGTATATCGCGTCTCCGAATTCTGGTGAAGAAAAAAATCTTTTTGGTCCACGTGGCATGAACTAATTGGTCCACATGTTGTTTCGTGCCTACACTCATTAGAGAGCTAGGTGTGGTGGAGAGAGGAGCCTCGCCGTTCATACGTGGAGGGCTCGTGAGCCTCGCCGGCCTTCGCCGCCACACCGCCCCCCCCCTCTTCTTTGCTCGCCGTTTGTGAGTTACTCGCTGTCCCGGCGAAATTTTTTTCTGACAAAAAGTGAAATGTGGCAGTGGCCAACGGTCCAAAACTTTAATTTTATACCGTTTGATTCAAACGGTTAGTTTATTTTTTTTATTTTTTTATTATTTTTTTTATATTTTTTAAAATGTGTTTTGTTTATAAAATTAACACACACAAACACTATAAATACCACATCTATTTCACTTCTCCTCACTACAATTCAACCAACTCTACAACACTTTTTCACATAACCAAAAAAATGTCTCAAAACCCAAATCAACCGGGCTTTTTTACGAACCTACTAACGTCAAGCCAACATCAATACGGGGGATCGTCAAACTCCTCTATTCCCCCGTCGCAAAATAACTCTCCTCAATCGCTGTATGGTTCCCAACAATTCGATCCACAACAAATTTATCGTAACAAACAATATGTGTTTCAACAAGGACTCGCATCTCAAGGCCAATTCAATCCGACACCCCAATTTTACAACCCGAATGTTGCATCCACTTTTCCTACTCCTCCGTCACAACAACAAATCGAACCACAACAACCCCAACAACCGTTTAAAGTACCTAAGCCACGTTCACCGGCCAAAGGACGTGGCAAAAAAACCAAATCCCAAAAAGCAAAATAAGTGGTTAACTTAGACGCCGACGATGATGACGACTTGGAAGACTACGGTCAAACTCGTGTTAGTCGTAGATGGACCAAGGAAGAAGAAAAGCTTCTTGCGGAAGCTTGGATAGAAACGTCCCAAGACGAAGAAATGGGAAATAGCAAAAGTGACGACTTCTTTTGGAACGAAATTCATGAAGCATTCAACGAGCGAACTACTGGTGAGCCTCGTACCAAAAATATGCTAACCGGTAAATGGTCGAGGCTAAATGGCGACTGCCAAAAATTTAACGCTATTTATAAGCATATTGGCCGTCGCAGTGGTGAAAATGATCATGATCAAATCGATAATGCAAAAAAGAGCTTTGAAGAACGCTTTGGTGCGAGGGGTTTCAACTATGAACACGTTTGGGATGTTTTGAAGCATTACCCGAAATGGGACGCTGAAGATCCCATAGACGTTACATGTCTTGATGACATATTCGGGCCAGACAAGCGACCTCGTCCCGAAAGAACCACTAGACGACCTGGAAAGAAACAAAAGTCGGAAACGTCGAGCGCGGCGAGCTCTGGTGGGAGTCAAACGAGTAGTTTTTCGGGACAACTATCCGAAAAGTATGGGCTAGCGAAAGACGCTCAAGTGGCTATGTTTGAGATGAAGAAGGCGAGAGAACAAAAGGCGTTGGAGAAAGAGCAAAAAATGTTGGAGGCACATGAAAAGGTGTTGGAGATGCAGGAAATGCAGTTGCTCATGTTAGATCCGAACCTGGTTAATGACCCGATAAGAGCAAGGATCATTCGCCAAAGACAAGCATTGATAACAAAGAAATACGATAATCTCTCTCGTGACAACGACGACGACGACGAATAAAATGTTTAATTTTCTTATTAGTGTTGTTTTTTTTATTCCCGTATCGTATGTTTTTATTTTCGTATCGTTTTTTTTTCGTATCGTATTGTAACGTTTTAATTTGAATGAAATAAAATTAGTGTGTTTTATTATTTTTATTAATTAGTTAAATGAATTTATTTTATTTTATGAAATGAAAAAAAAAATAAAGTTGTAAGTGGTGGGGCCCAAATGAAGAAGTTGAGGTTAGTTGTTGGTGAGGAGGGGGTTAGTTGTGAAGAGATGTGGGGATGATGTGGCATGTGTGGGACCCAAATGAAGAGGGTAACCTCTTCACCACACCTAGCTCTCTTACTGAACTTGGGATCGCGAAATGAAGATCCAAAAGTTGGTAAACAGGTGAAATAGATTTTTCATAGTAAAGGTGAGTTAGTGGGTTTGTATTTATAAAGTTCTCAACAAACTATTTATTTAGTGCGAATTAATAAATTCATTCTAAAATTACAAATTGATGTTAAGACTTAAGAGCATTCAATATGGTTAAAATTTATAAAGCTTTACAAGTGCTTCATTTTATCAAATAATAATAAATTTTAAACTTTTTGAGTTTATAAACCTTTTTCCACTATGATAAAAATATGTTACTCCCTCCGTCCCATATTTATAGTTCACATTTCATTTTCGGGTTGTCTCAAAATAATTGTCCACTTTCCTTATTAAGTAAAAACTAGAGAATCTAGTGGAGGAATATTCCATTTTAGTGGTTGAAAATTAAAGTGCCCCCACTTTTATTAAACTTTGTGATTTCTCTCTCATGACAATAATTTTGGGACGGAGGGAGTATAATTTTATAAATACTCCACATTACACATGTACTAGTTGTATTAAGTTTATGAAAAAGTCTAAGAATTATAACAGTTTAATACCACATAGATTTAAAATTATTTTTTATTATAAATGAAATAAGATTTAAATCTTTTCGAGTTTTTTAAACCTGTTTATAAACTTTGCATAGTAAATGTTCTAATGATCTAACTTTTTTGTTCTGTCAACTTGAATGCTTATCCTAATTAATTCAAAAAGTTTGTTGAGCAAACAAATTAGCAAATTCCAGCTTTCAAAAAGATTGAAAACGATATATATTGACTACCTGGCCCTATGATGCATCATAAATATAATTTTGAAAAAGAAAAAAGAAGATAATTCCATATGTTTAGCTTTGACGCACTTGATCGACCATCCATTTTGCTTGATCCGACATTTTAAGCTGGACTCCATCTTAATTATTCTATGCTAGATTATTATGTTTTACTTCTTCGAGCAAGGCTTTTGAACATTCGAGATCCGCCTTATCTATACATCGTTCATATTCTTGAGTAATAGTATTGATGTGCCCTAAAAATTCTAGTGAGAATCTAACACGTAACACTGTTCGCACCAGTGACGGAACCAGGGTGGATCCCAGAGGGTCTCGGGACACCAATGGATTTTTGTGACATAGTGTTAATTTTGTTAAAAAAACTCGATTTTTCTTAAATGCACCCGGTCTTTAAAAATTGTATTTCTAGTATTGTTTAGTTTATTCTAAGTGCACTGATGACTTTGTGTCCTGATTCTATCCCTGATTTGCACATTTATGGTTAGATCACTTCAAATAACAAATGGTGCAAAATTTCGCTGGAAATCTTTATATCATTATAATGTGCTAGACACAAGACACTTATGAATGCCGAGTGTTCACAATATAATGTTTGGTACCCTGGTAACTATAACTGGTTTTGGTAAGGTAAGTTACCATTCTAAAACGACCCAAACGAAAACAATACTGATGACGTATAGTCCGCACTCGGGTCACGAACCCGGCTAATGGACGATACTAACACCAAGTCCACACGGCATGACAAAGGTTTGGGCTCACAGAGGCCCAAAGCCTAATCTATTTTTGGTCTCAATATGGGATCTCTTATTTATGGGATAAGGATCAATCGACCGAATATAGGGGATACGCCGAAGAGTAAGGAACACGAAACCTACAAGGATTTCGTGTGTATATAAAGGGCATCACGACTCTCATTAAAGGTACCATCTAAAACCCTAACTCTTCACTATAACCCTAAAACCGATTACTTACTCTCACGCCGGAGGATAATCGTGGGAGACAATCCCACGATAAGCCTAACGGTGTTGTTTGCTTTCTTAGTGCGTAGGTCTCAAGCAGTAATATCCAATTGGTACGAGAACAGGAGTCCAAATAAGGAACGCCCAACTTTTGTATTAACAAGTGGCGCCATCCGTGGGACCCTACACTAAGAACTCCACTAAGAACTAGAATGACGAAGCACGGAAACGTAAACCAGCGGACTCCGCAGATGGAGAAGACATATGGTGACCCACAGGGGAAGAAGCAGCAAAGTGATTCAACCTTTAAGCAGGCCTCTGGAACAACCAGTGCGCCCAAGCACCAAGGGTCAAGCCCAGATCTGATCTTTCCAACGGTAGAACTTCCCACAGGGACTACCCAGGCCACTACGACAACCACTAGCGCGGAAGGTCTACAGCGCACTCCTTTCACCACCCCACCAAACGGTGCCAGAAACAGACCCCACTGAGCCACCACGTGCGCCTAACCGTGACAAGGGTCCCAATATGGAAACAGACATCCTCGCACTAGAAGGAGTCGCGCCTGAACTAGCACCAAGTGATTTTGTATCTCAAAACTACGAAACCTTGGTTGCCCTTATGCAAGAAGAAGCGAAAAGGAGGTCAAGTCAGAGCCTGCAAGCCCGACTCAACTTCGACCCTGAGTATGAAGCATCCCCACCGCGTCACCGAAAGGAGAGGCGCGAGAAGGATAGCCGCCGACTCCTAGTGTTCACGAGGGTCGGGAAGAAAGTCGTGGAGGATGAAGCAGCTGACTTCTATACGCCCGTTACCATTCTAAACATGTAACAAATTGATACAATTCGTTCCTGTACTTTGATTGTTGATACATATTTTTTCTATTTTAGATACCGGTTTAGCACATTCTAAATTTTTTTTACCGGTTGATATAATTCGTATAGACAAAACATTGATATAAAGTTTGTATACGACATTTCCTTGTTCAAAGTCAAGAAGGAAAATGGCATCAATATTATGGAGAAAAAAAAAAAGAGAATATGCTCTCGTATCGTGGTGTTGGGAATTGAATTGCCTTTGGAGTTATCTCATTCTTCACTAGCTAAAGACAAGGTCAAAAGTGCATACTCTTTATCGAAATAAACGACCAATAGTTACTCGTTACTCATAGTGACTTCCAAAATATCTAAATAAATATCTGAAGAAACAAATAAATATCTAAAGAAACAAATGGTAAAGATTGAGCGGGAAAAAAAATGATAAATAATTATGATCACACATTCATTGATTTGAATTAGATGCATTTTTACTTTGATGCATCACAACTAGTTTTAAAATACTTTTGAAATGAAACGATTCAAAGTAATACTAACACCACATTTGATACGTAGATGACGAAAAATACATATGATTCACCTAATTTGGTGAAATACATCATATATGTATATGTATCCAATTTTGAGTTAAAAAATATATTAATATTCATTTAAAAGACTAAAGATACATCTCTAATGTTTGATTATGGTTATTTCTCATATTTTTCATTTTAAAAATTCTTTTTTCTTTTATCCTAACTTGAGAAGCAAAACTAATATATGAATGAGCGTTAGAAGAAAAAAAAAAGTATGGCTTAAGAGAATTAAAATAGTATCTAGTCATTCATTCATTCTTTTGATTGGTGTATGAATAGATGTGTTAAGTGTAACATTG
>LBNU01010104.1:16518-47618 GCA_014162995.1 Artemisia annua
TTTTTCTTTTTGATCTGTAGGACTCAATATAGATTGGAAATCCAAACCAATTGTTGTTTTGTAATATTTTGTTGCTTGTTTACATATTTCAAAAAGAAAATTCCTTTTTGGAATCCATTTGCTTATAAATAAGCAGTGTCAAAGTTGACCCTTTTGTCTGTGACCTCCCCTGTGCACAGCTTTTCACCCAAGTTCATAAGCTTCCATAGAGCTTATTAGTAGGCCCCGTGCATGATTCTTTGCATTTTGGAAAGCCAAGCAACCCATCTTGATAGTTCAGGGCTTATTTTGCATTTCCAAGATTATTTGATAGGGCTGCTAGTAGATTCTTGTTTGTCCCATTTGACAGTGTATACTGAGTGGTCAGTATACACTAAGCTTTTGGCCATATTTCATAAGCTCACACAGAGCTTATTTGTAGGAGTTAAGCTTTGATTTTTGGTTTATTTAGAAGCTTCCCAGGTGAGCTTATTGGTCCAAGTTTAATTTTGGACCCCTGATCTTATCTGTGGGCCCCACAAGGTCTGCAATCTAGTACTTTAGCCTGTTTTGTATCTGTGGTAGTTTTGGATTGCTTATTGGCTTATCCAGTGTAATATTCTTGTTGATTTAGCTTAATTTCAGTTCACTTAAGTTGTTTGCATCATAATTTGTAGCTTGTATGCACTGTGTAGCTTTTGAATAGCTTTTGCATTATTAAAAATCCAAAATACCATCTGTTAAGCTATTAAGGGGTGCAAAGTGCTTAATTTTAAGTTACAAAAAGTTTGTCTTCGTTAAAGTTGCTTATTTTCATTGTTAGAACATCTGTCAAAAAGAAAATTCCAAAAATCATCACTTTTAATAAAGTGATAGCTTCTATTTAAGCCTCTATTTAAGCCATTTGGCTTATTGTTCAGCTTTTTCAAAAAGCAATTTCCATTTTTATAATTTTCATAAGTTCCTGTTCACTTTTAGTATTTAAAATAATTTTCTTAGATTTTTATCTGTTAATTTAGTATTTATAATAATTAATAATAGTTAAATTAGTTTTAATTGAAAAACCAAAAATAAAATCCTCTACCGTTTAAATTTAATCACTAGTACTTTTTTATATTTTTCCTAGGTTTTATAAATCATTTAGTATTTTTAGAAATTAATTTCATAATTGTTACTGTTCATTTCCCATTTTTATCAATTAAATTAGTTTAAATAGTTCTTAAATAGTAATTAAGTAAATAATTAATAAAATAGTGTAATAATAGTTTTTATAAACTTTTTATAATTTTTTAGAGTTCCTGTATTAGTTAATTATTTTTATAAAATATTTCCTAATTTTCTAAGTCATTTTTAGTATTATTAGTAATTTAAATTAGTTAATTAGTTAATTAATAAGTAATTAGTAATTAATTAATATTTAATTCAGAAAATGACAAAAATATTTATTTTCAATTTTTATATTACTTTTAAGTCATTTTAGGTTTTTATAAATTAATTTTGCAATTTTATAATTTAAATTTGTAGTATAACTCTTTTTAGATTACTTTAACTAAAATTTTAATTAAGTTTTAAATAGCTTTATTAAATAATTAGTATTTAAATAATAAAATAATCAAAAAAATAATTTTCTTTTTAATTTAATTTTCTTTTCATTTTAAGTTTGAAAAAGTTGCATTTTCACCCCCCCTGTAGTTTATTTTTGCATATTTCCACTTTTCCAGTACGCATTTAGGTTTTTAGGATTATTTGCATTTTTGTGTTTGTTAATACCGTTCCATTATCATTTCAAGCAATCAGTAGTGTAAAAATCAATCAAAATCTTCATCTGGTTACCATTCCTAATCACTCATTCCCAAAACGTTTTCAAAATACCATTTCAATCTCGCTGGGACTTAACGACCCGGGGATACACTGTGCTTACACCGGATCATAAATTGATCACTTTCTCCCTCATAGCTTGACTTAGTTGACCAGGAACCCTTGGTTGACTTAGTTGACTGTTTGGGGGCAAGTCAACAGTCCTATCTATGACACTGATGATCAGTATCAGGTACATGATTCTATTCCATGCCTGATACATGACATTGGTNTGATGATCAGTATCAGGTATATGATTCTAATCCATGCCTGATACATGACATTGGTTCTCCTTCTGCTTTTGTCTCAGACGAGGAACAAGTTGTTCAATCTGATTCTATGTTACCTACTCACGTGATTGATCAAATGTCCCCAGTGGTTTTATTTGATGATGATCCAATAAACCCAGATGTTACATTTGATGAATCAATTACACACAATGCTCATGATAACAATGATCAAATTGAACAACATGAACCTTTGACTGATTCAGACGCTGAATGGAGAATGTTACTAATGACTAGCCAAAATCAGAATATCCAGTGTCAAGCACTTAATGCAAAGTTGAGAGACAAAAATATGGCATTAACAAAGGCACTTGAGCATTGTAAATCACAACTCAATCATTTCAAAAGTAAAGCAAATCATGAAACATGCTTAGATACTACACTTCAACATAACAACGATTTACAAAAGAAACTCAGCATGTTAACTGATTCTCCTTTATTTCGATACTATAAATCATTCACAAATGAAATTCAATCAATGGAAGATGTTGTTGTTAAAAATTCTGAAATTACTGTTGCCAACTTTCTTTCCCCTGTTGCTAAAGAAAGAAGGGAAATGCTACAAACACAAATTTCTCCAAGTCTTCAATGCTTGCATTCATATGCTCAGAAATGGGAATAGGAACTTACCAGGGAAGTCAAAACCATAATGAATGTTTTTCAAGAATCTGAACAAGCAATTTTAAAGCAAAAACGTCGAAATCAATTTTTACAAAAAGAAGCTGATCGACTCTTGGAACATGTTCTTAGTGCTGATACAATTTCTGTGATTATGAATTATATTTATGAATCTGGTACTTCTATGCTTGTTGATGATCACTGTGATGATATTGGGTTGTTGTCTAAACAAATTGAGACATTAAAATATGAAAATATGAATCTCCGACAACACAACGATGATGTGCAAAACAAACTTTCTAATGAGATTTTTCAACTCAACAAAAAGCTTGAATGGTGTCAAAACCAAAGTCTTGATTTCGAACTAAAAATGCAAAGTCTTAACACTTCCACATCCTTTCAAAAAGAAAATGAGGAATTAAAAAGTCAAATTTCAAAATATGAAAAGGAAATTGCAGAATTGCAAGAAGTTACAGACTATTGGCAAAAGAGTCGAGATAACTATCTCTATTCAAACAGAAAGCTCGAAAGTGAAATTCAAGATAAAAAGCACATTATCATTGATTTGAAAGAGAAAATACGTGAACTTGAAAAAGGAAAATCTGTCAACACTAAAGTAATTGCACCAGGAATGTACTCATTAGACATAACCACTGTAGACCAACACACTCATAAGTCTAATATGGATCCTTCCACTTCTACAGGAATAGTTGCCACTCCTAGCGTTAGTAGATCCAAGCGTAAACGTATGAAAACGAAGAATAGGATTTTGCAACGTAGAAGAGAGACACTAGAAGCCTCTGAAGTAGAAGAACACCCTAGGACTTTGAATAATACTCATCTTGCACTAGATTTAGATTCTGATTTGGCAAATTGTAATCATAATCGTTGTGTAACGAATGATAAACCTTTAAATACTTTAAATGTTAATGCTTCATGTGTGTTTTGTCATAAAAGTATGTTATCTGGTGATCATTCTAAATGTGTTGCGAATTCTCCTTTATCTCGTTTTAAGAAACGTACATCAGGCAGGAAATCTAGGCCCACTAATCTTTCAAAATCTGTGCTAGGACTTATGCCTTGTGTAGTTTCTAAGAATGATGTAGTCCACCCACTAGTTGCGAACAATAACCCTAGGAACATGCCATCACTTAGCGAATTCACTAAGAAAAAGGCTAAATCTAGTTGGAATTGGCAACGTTGGTTACAAAGAACACATAACTTTAAATGGATTCCTAAAATTGTTAATATGTGTGCTTCTAACCCAACGGAACCCACAACTTCTTCGGGTTCCACCCTTACCATTGTACCATCGTCGTCTCTTTTATGTGATGCAGGTGGTGCAAATTGTTCTCTGGATTGTTGATAGCGGATGCTCCCGACACATGACAGGCAATCTCAAACTGTTAAGAAACTTTGTCTCAAAGTTCATTGGTACTGTCAGATTCGGGAATGATCATTTCGCTGCAATTGTGGGGTATGGGAACTATGTCAGTGGGAATATCAAAATTAGTCGTGTTTATTATGTTGAAGGCCTCGGTCACAATCTATTTTCAGTCGGCCAATTTTGTGATGGTGATCTGGAAGTTGCATTCAGGGAGAAAACATGCTTTGTTCGTGATCTTCAAGGAAATGATCTGATGTCCGGCACACGTGGAAATAGTCTTTATACAATTTCAATGTCCGACATGACCGCTTCCTCTACCATTTGTCTACTTTCAAAGGCTGAATCGACAAAATCCTGGTTATGGCACCAACGCATGTCTCATCTCAACTTCAAAACTATGACTGATCTTGCTCGCCATAAACTAGTTGACGGTCTTCCAAGGTTCAGATATGCAAAAGATCACTTATGTCCCGCTTGTGAACAAGGAAAGAGCAAACGTGGACATCTAAGTTCAAAACCAGAACCAAGTACCGATCATGTTCTTCAACTTCTTCATATGGATTTATGTGGCCCAATGCGAGTACAAACAATCAATGGGAAATGATACATTCTAGTGATAATCGATGACTTCTCCAAATGGACTTGGGTCTACTTTCTTCGAAGCAAAGATCAAGCTCCATCGATGATAATCACCTTTCTCACGAAAATTCAGGTTCAACTTCGCAACACAGTCAGAATCGTAAGAACAGACAATGGAACTGAATTCAAGAATCAAACTCTTCGTGCTTACTTTGAGAAAGTTGGAATTGAACATCAAACATCAATTGCACGGACTCCCGAACAAAATGGAGTGGTCGAAAGACGCAACAGAACGTTAGTGGAAGCCGCACGAACGATGCTCATTAATGCTCAATTACCAGATTATCTTTGGGCAGAAGCCGTCTCAACTGCATGTTACACCCAAAATCGTTGTTTGATCAATAAACGTCACAAAGTCACACCGTATGAAATTGTTCACAAACGAAAGCCTAACATACAAAACTTTCATGTATTTGGTTCTTTATGCTACCCAGATAATGATCGTGATGATCTTGGTAAACTTAAAGCAAAGGCTGACGTCGGTATCTTCATTGGATATTGTGAAAACTCTAAAGGATTTCGAATCTACAACCGTCGTACTAGAGAGATTCAGGAGGCTATTCACGCTAATTTCGATGAGCTCACAGAAATGGCTTCTGAGCAAAACAGCTTAGGACCCGCATCCAACCGTCTAAACTTTCCAGATTCTTCAGCTGAACCGTTGTCACTAACTCGTCGAGAATTGGAAACATTGTTTTCTCCTCTGTTCGATGATTCATTTGAGACACGTGCACCAGATGTATCCACAAGTTCCACTGCTTAACCTGATAATATTCAAGTACCTGATACAACGGTTACTACAACAACAATAGTAACACCCGATGCACCCCCGACTGAATCACCAACAATAGAAGAACAAACCGCTTCCAACACCGACAACCCAACTGAAGATCTGAACCAACCACAAGTACCCGAACCTGCAAATTATGATCCAAATGCGTTCTTCAATCCGTTTGCTCCGACTCCGAACCTTTCAGATATTGCTGTCGTCAACACGCAACTTGAAACCAACTAATTTGCAGCAGTTTCATAACCCTCACCCTTCAACACATCATTGGACTCGTGATCATCGAATTGTCAACATTATTGGTCATCCAACAGCTCCAGTTATGACTAGACAGAAACTTCACTCCGATGCCGAACATTGCATTTATGCTCTAACCGTTTGTCATGAAGAACCTAAAAACGTTAAACAAGCTCTCACTTACGACAACTGGATTGAATCAATGCAAGAGGAATTCAACCAATTCAAACGTCTTGAAGTTTGGGAATTAGTTGAACGACCAGATGGATTTTATGTCATTGGGCTAAAATGGATTTGGACAAACAAGTTGGACGCAGAAGGCAACGTTATTCGTAACAAATCACGTTTGGTAGCTAAAGGATATACTCAGGAGGAAGGAATTGACTTTGAGGAATCTTTTGTACCAGTGGCTAGACTTGAAGCTGTTCGAATATTTTTAGCATACGCTGCTCACAAAAACATGGTCGTTTATCAAATGGATGTGAAAACTGCATTTCTGAACGGTCAATTACGTGAGCAGGTATACGTTAGTCAGCCAGAGGGATTTTTTGACTCAGAGCACCCGAATCACGTCTACCGAATTAAGAAGGCTCTCTATGGTCTCAAACAAGCCCCCAGGGCGTGGTATGATAAACTTACTGCTTTCTTGCTTGCTAATTCTTTCACTAAAGGTTTACTAGATCCAACTTTGTTTATTCAAAAACACGGGGAAGATGTTTTAATTGTGCAAATATATGTCGATGACATTATTTTTGGCTTTACAAACAAAAAGTACTCAAACGCCTTTGCCAGATTAATGAAACAAAATTTTGAAATGTCAATGATGGGTGAACTTACGTTCTTCTTAGGACTACAAGTTCATCAGTCACCCCGTGGAATTTTCCTAAATCAGTCCAAATATGCTCTTGAGATAATTAAGAAACATGGAATGACCAGTTGTGATACTTACAATACTCCTCTGGCCAACGCAACTAAGTTAGATGCGGATCCAAATGGGAAACCAGTTGACCCTACAAAATACCGTAGTATTATTAGGTCACTCATGTATCTCACCGCTAGGGTACTAGACAGTTTCGAGATCTTTTGTAACAGCCTCAATGTGATTCTAACTGTTTTTTAACATACTCTATTCACGGGTCTCATTCAAGGAATCAAACATTTTGACGTAAACGTAGGTCTTCAAAGAATTCAAAAATTCTTGTATAAGAATTTTTCGAGAAAAGTTTTCGAGATCTTTTCTCAATAACTTTATCGAGATCTTTCGAAAATTTTCAAGATCTTTCCTTAACTGGTGTTATCGAGAAATCCTTAAAAATTTTCGAAATCTCTCAACAAAGTTATCGAGATCCCAAGATTTTCGAAATCATTAATTATCGAGATCTTTCAAAAAGTTTTGAGAACTTTTCAGACCATGTTATCGAAAACCTTTGCTAAGGATTATCGAGAACTTTTGTTCATCAAACTTTTCGAGATCTTTCTTATAAGAAATTAATGAGATCTTTCATGTACCAAAGTTTTCGAGATCCTCCTTAGTAATAGTTATTGAGAACATTGTTTGTCATATTTTCGAGGTCATGTTTAACATATTTTTTGAGAATTCACATGAATGTAACTTTTCGAAAATATGTATATTGAATGAATCCTCATGAATATGTGTGATGTTATGAGACTTATTAACTTGTGATTATGTTGTATTATTGAACATGTAACCATTAGACGTTTGGGCTTTAAATGATTAATTGCTAAGTCTCATTAGATACATGTTAATTGATAATACCGTCACTTATCACATATTAATTAACTGGACCACAAATGCATCATATATCTTGTACATCTTCGAATATCAAACATGGACTCGGACTAATGACTAACAAATCTGGATGTTTGATTTCATGACATGACACTTTCAGAACACAATGGCTCAACACAATGAATTTGTCCCAGAACAAGCTCTACCACTACTCACACTTGGTGAAATTGTCCCAGCAGACTACAACGTTATCATTGACCAAAACAATCCACGCATTGACTTCAACAAACTCAGTATTCCAGAAGATACATGCAAGATTGTCAAGGACATACTGCTAGCTCATCCGTGCAAACCTATGCTCACTAAGTCTACATCAGTACCAATCTTCTACATTCATCAGTTCTGGTACACTGCTCGGGCCAATTTGGATGACATATCATTCACTGTCACGCTGGATCATCAGGAATACATAGTAGATCTTGATGTTCTTCGAACCGTTCTCATGTTACCGACTCCCAATGAGTTTCATCCGATGTTGACCGAACTTGAAATCCTGGATTACTTCATTGATCTAGGATACGATGTTCCAGATAATCAATCATTCACCAGACTATCGAAGTTCAATGTCAAATATCNTATGGCCAACGCAACTAAGTTAGATGCGGATCCAAATGGGAAACCAGTTGACCCTACAAAATACCGTAGTATTATTGGGTCACTCATGTATCTCACCGCTAGTAGACCGGATATTGTATTTGCTGTATTTATGTGCTCTCGATATCAGTCCAGTCCTACTGAACGTCACCTCAATGAGGCTAAGAGAATCCTTCGATACGTAAAGGGAACCATTAACTTGGGGATCTGGTATCCGAAGGATTTCGGTTTTGAACTAATAGCTTTTTCAGACGCTGATCATGCAGGGTGTATGGATACACGCAAAAGTACTTCTGCCTGTTGTGCACAAGTCATTTGGATGCGTACACAGCTAATGGACTATGGTTACTTATTCAACAAGATTTCAATGTATTGTGACTCGAAAAGTGCGATAGCAATCTCGTGCAACACGGTTCTGCATTCAAAGTCTAAGCACATTGATCTCCGTTATCACTTCATCAAGGAGCATGTTGAAAAGGGTACAATAGAGTTATATTTTGTGGGTACTGAATACCAACTGGCAGATTTGTTCACAAAACCTTTAGCTCCCTCAAGGTTCGCTGAACTGGTCCACCGGATTGGTATGCAGTGTTTGACTCCAGATGATCTAAAATCTTTTCTTGAAAACAATTAACTGAGTCAAATACCAAAACCATTTTTGTATATACTTAACAAAAACAAAAATACATAATCAAAAAATCTTCAAAAAATACCAAAAAGATTTTACATTTTTTAAAATGCATGTACACTATCTTCATCAACACTTTGGTTTATCAAAAAGTTATCAATTTTCATACCAAGTGTTGAGGGGGAGAAAATGTTCTTCAAAATTCAAAAATCTTGTGCAAACATGTGTACTTGCATATTTCAAAAAGTTACGATGTTATCTTGTTATAATGGTGGAACGTCACAGGTTATCCCTCGTATCATTTCTTTTACTTTTTTAATTTCCTTTTAGCATCATATGTCTTTGTTATTAACGGTCCATGCATTAAACCGTTAAATGTTAAAACCTTGGACCTTATGAATGTTTGTCATGAAGTCTAGGGACCAATTGTGCCAAACTGTCAAACTTTTCAAAAACATAAACAAAACAAACACCCCCCGTTTTTTACTATTCACTAAATCAAAAAACAAACACACCTCTTTCTTATCATACGGCCAAAAATCAAACCACAAATCTGTGCTTCAATCTCTCTATCCGTAAGTGTTTTTTATGATCCTTGACATGATCAAAAACATGGTTTTTAACGAATTAAATTTCTGATGGTTAGATTTTTCGCAATTTTTGTTTCTAGATCTAGGGTTTCGTCATTTTCGAATGAGAGTGATTTGAATGTTTTGTGGTCATGTAATCATAGGGCTTTTGATCTTATATGTCTTCTTATCATGCCTAAAACGTTCAATCATAACAACAAACTTGTTTGGATGAATTTTGAAACTTAGGGTTTTAGAACGAATTGGGTTTTCTTGATTGAGTGTTGTTTAGTTTAATTTCAGTGATGGGATATGTTTGTTTGTGTGTTTGCAATATGTTTGTGCTACTTAATTGCTCCAAACATCTCATACGCATGTTTTAGATAATTAGGGTTTATGTTCGAATTGGGGATTTTCGTGATTGTGTTCTTAAGTCTAATTAAACTGTTAAAACGTGTTCCTATAAGTGTTAATTGATGTGCTACACTGATATTACACCATGAATGTTCGTTAATTATGATCTAGATAACTTAGGGTACTAGACAGTTTCGAGATCTTTTGTAACAGCCTCAATGTGATTCTAACTGTTTTTTATCATACTCTATTCATCAGGTCTCATTCAAGGAATCAAACATTTCGTCGTAAACGTAGGTCTTCAAAGAATTCGAAAATTCTTGTATAAGAATTTTTCGAGAAAAGTTTTCGAGATCTTTTCTCAATAACTTTATCGAGATCTTTCGAAAATTTTCAAGATCTTTCCTTAACTGGTGTTATCGAGAAATCCTTGAAAATTTTCGAAATCTCTCAACAAAGTTATCGAGATCCCAAGATTTTCGAAATCATTAATTATCGAGATCTTTCAAAAAGTTTTGAGAACTTTTCAGACCATGTTATCGAAAACCTTTGCTAAGGATTATCGAGAACTTTTGTTCATCAANATTCCAAGGACGAAAGGAATGAGAATCCCAGACCACTTTCTGGATGAAGAGATTAGAAAGACACAAAACTTCAAGATCTATGATAAAGCCTTTCAAGCTGGGCAAGTTGGTCACACTGGTGAAGAAGAAGAACCAGCTTCCATTGTTAAAACCCGAAGCAGAAGAGGTGGCAAGACAGGAAGTACAAGCAGTACCACAACCTCCCAACTATCTAAAACTGTACCGAAACCATCCATCAGACCAAAGAGGAAAGCTGCTCCAAAATAGATTCCACAAGATGAACCGTCAGCTTCATCGTCAGAAACAGAAACTGAATCTGATTTCGGTTTTGAATCAGATGACGAAGAAGACTTTGAGAGAAGAACTACAGCACAGGATGATAAAGATGAGTTTCCTGGACTCGAACTTGCTAAACAAATAAGCAAGGAAACTTCTCAGAAGGAACAAAGGAAAGGAACAGGGATCATCATTAATGAACCCAGTGGTGATTTACATGATGAAGAAGAAGCAACTGAACCAGTTGGTGAACCACTATTCGACAAACGCAAACTAAAAAGCGTTATTGTCGATCCTAGAGCAGAAGAAAAGCAGCACTTGAAAGAATTAAGAGAAGCTGCACTCCTCAATCTCCAACATCCCCAGACTCATCAACGACCGCTCAACATAGAGGCACAAGAGGGTGGCTCAAGCAGCACTGTAGTTCCTCCTTCATCACAGACTGAAACCGAGCAACGTGATCCAGAAGGGAACATAATTATGAAGGAAGCTACAGAGGATGATGCTGAGAAGGAGCAAACCGAGTTCATCATACCTGAGTTCATTGATCAGGTTCAAAGGGAAGAAGAACTGAAAAAGAAAGCAAGTGAAGAGTCTGAAAAAGACGAAGAATTCTTTGACACCGATCAATTCATCGACACACAATCTCAGTCACCTTCAAAGGATCCTCCGATTCCCTCAGGCACACCTCCTAGGGATCCTTCACCTCCTCCATCAGAACCTGACCAAGAATCATCTTCATCATCATCACATCATTCATCTCCACCACCAACAAAGAAAACATCAAAAGGCAAATCAATCAGGAAGAAGAAAGGAAGCAAATCATGTTTGACAGCATCCCAAAGGATCAGACGAGCTGTTGCTATGGCTAGGCAAAAGAAGAAGGAGACACAACCTCAAGATGGAGACCTTAAAGACCAAGTTCAAAAGCTCTCAAAACAGATCAAAACCTTGAATACTCAAGTCAAGGATCTCCAAAACTCTACGGGATTGGTTCAAAAGCTACTTCAAGCAGATATGAGCAGGATGATCAATGAATACACTGCCAAATACCTTAACGAAAATCTTGCTGCAATTGCTCAACCAGCAGTGTCAGAANCCTTCACCTCCTTCATCAGAACCTGACCAAGAATCATCTTCATCATCATCACATCATTCATCTCGACCACCAACAAAGAAAACATCAAAAGGCAAATCAATCAGGAAGAAGAAAGGAAGCAAATCATGTTTGACAGCATCCCAAAGGATCAGACGAGCTGTTGCTATGGCTAGGCAAAAGAAGAAGGAGACACAACCTCAAGATGGAGACCTTAAAGACCAAGTTCAAAAGCTCTCAAAATAGATCAAAACCTTGAATACTCAAGTCAAGGATCTCCAAGACTCTACGGGATTGGTTCAAAAGCTACTTCAAGCAGATATGAGCAGGATGATCAATGAATACACTGCCGAATACCTTAACGAAAATCTTCCTGCAATTGCTCAACCAGCAGTGTCAGAACTTCTTGAGCCAATGCGTTCAGAGTTGAACACCAGGATCAAGCATAGCATTCAACGCATGCTTCAGTCTACTCCTTTCTACCTCCGCACAGACAGGGCTCCTCCATCACCAACTGTACTTTCAACCGAACAACTACAAGCCCTGTTAGCTGCTAAGCTCAGAAATAAGGAAGATAAGACTCGAGAAGAATCAACAATGTTTGAGGCACTCCAAACTATTGCCTCAAAAGAGTCATGCAAGGAAGCCGCTGGCAAACACAAAAGACAAAGGAAGGATGATGATCCTGATGCCGATCCCAAAAGCAAGAAATCAAAGACATCAGAAGGACCATCGTCTTCTCATAAGCCAAAGAAGACTTCCAAGACTCCACCATCAAAGCAACATGCACCTGCATCAGGCTCCGGTCCAACTCAGTCAGAAGAGCCATTTATGCTTCAACCAACTGACATTCAGGAAGAACCCGAATCATCAATCCCCGAATCACAAATTCCCGAATTTCAAGCTGGTCCATCATCAACTACAAAGACCAAAGAGAAAAGGAAATCCACAAAGTCAAAGAAGAAGAAGAACAAGTCTACTCCTTTCTCATGGTTAGATGTGGAAGAAGCTCCTCAATCTGATTGGCTGACCGAGATGATCAAAGCACAAACACCACTTGAAGCCGAAGAACCACTGCCTGGAAATACTTTGCAGATGACTCAAAGTATCATAACGGAACTTCAAGTAGAAAGGTTGACCAAAGCTGAACTAAAGAGGATCAACCGTGAAGTTATGGACTTTCTGAAGAAGAGATCAGGGAATAAAGTTGAACTCGAATACCACATGGAGAACATTGCCTACACACTTTCTGGCACGTTCGACTGGCTCAACCCTGAATCCAACATCGACACAGAAAAGAAAGACAAAACTCCCTACTTCACTGACTGGACAAAACCATTGCCTCTTCTAGGCTTTCCTGAGAAACCTAAGATTCCATACCGAAACTTCTTCAACAACGACCTCAAATACCTTCACGCTCACGAAACTTCCAAGGAACGATACGCATCTTCACTGACGATTTTCATTCCAGCTGCCAGATACGAATTACTAGACATTGAAGAGACTGCACCAATTTTCAGCAAATCAGTTGTCACCTACAACAGGGACGCTCTTCTCGGTATTCAACATTCGCCTGAGAAACGAAAACTCGGCTACACCCATAGATTACATCTCAAGTCAAGTGAAAATGTGAAGCAACCGCTTCGTATCATTGCAATCATGGAACTCGTGGAAGATAAAAGATTCAACTACACGTTCTTGAAAGAAATCGTCGTCAAGAGACTTGATGAGAAGAAGTACAAGTTTTGTGAAGAAGACTTCCCAAATTTGAACCTGAATGACATCGAAGACATGTATTTGGAGAAAGTTCAAGGAAAAATGCTTAACTTCCCAAGGGAAACTCAATACAACTTCATCGCGTCTCTACTACTCTACATCGGACGAGTTATAGTTCAAGAAAGAGTGGAAGATCTTCAACTAGGCGTGGAAAGTTATCAAAACAACATCAACCTCACCAAACCACAGCACATATTTCCAGGAATTCTAGTGTTATCATAGTATACTCTCGTGCAACAACCATCATTTGGAATCATCTACCTCAACAAGAAGAATCAACTTCGTCTTATGAGGTTCGATGAAATTCAGAAGTTTTGTGACGAGACACTTCGAAGAGTTTGTGATGGGTTGGCAGAAAGGTTGGATGATGAGAAGAAGAGGTTAAAAGAGGGTCGAGAAACAAGGTGGAAAGCTAATGGACGAAGAATGATTTGCAACTTTGTCCATGCCATTGAAGAGAGGTTGTACCGTCGTCAACAGATCAGAAGGTTGGAAAGCTACATTGGTGTTCGTCCTTCATTTCCAGTCTTGACATTTAGACGACCTGANCATGGAGAACATTGCCTGCACACTTTCTGGCACGTTCGACTGGCTCAACCCTGAATCCAACATCGACACAGAAAAGAAAGACAAAACTCCCTACTTCATTGACTGGACAAAACCATTGCCTCTTCTAGGCTTTCCTGAGAAACCCAAGATTCCATACCGACACTTCTTCAACAACGACCTCAGATACCTTCAACACGCTCACGAAACTTCCAAGGAACGATACGCATCTTCACTGACGATTTCTGTTCCAGCTGCCAGATACGAATTACCAGACATTGAAGAGACTGCACCAATATTCAGCAAATCAGTTGTCACTTACAACAGGGACGCTCTTCTCGGTATTCAACATTGGCCTGAGAAACAAAAACTCGGCTACACCTACAGATTACATCTCAAGTCAAGTGAAAATGTGAAGCAACCGCTTCGTATCGTTGCAATCATGGAACTCGTGGAAGATAAAAGATTCAACTACACGTTCTTGAAAGAAATCACCGTCAAGAGACTGGATGAGAAGAAGTACATGTTTTGTGAAGCAGACTTCCCAGATTTGAACCTGAATGACATCGAAGACATGTATTTGGAGAAGGTTCAAGGAAAAATGCTTAACTTCCCAAGGGAAACTCAATACAAATTCATCGTGTCTCTACTTCTCTACATTAGATGGTTAATAGTTCAAGAAAGAGTGGAAGATCTTCAACTAGGCGTGGAAAGTTATCAAAACAACATCAACCTCACCAAACCACAACTCATATTTCCTGGAATTCTAGAGTTATCTCAGTATACTCTCGTGCAACAACCATCGTTTGGAATCATCTACCTCAATAAGAAGAATCAACTTCGTCTTATGAGGTTCGATGAAATTCAGAAGTTTTGTGACGAGACACTTCAAAGAGTTCGTGATGAGTTGGCAGAAAGGTTGGATGATGAGAAGAAGAGGTTAAAAGAGGGTCGATAAACAAGGTGGAAAGCTAATGGACGAAGAATGATTCGCAACTTTGTCCATACCATTGAAGAGAGATTGTACCGTCGTCAACAGATCAGAAGGTTCGAAAGCTACATTGGTGTTCGTCCTTCATTTCCGGTCTTGACATTTAGACGACCGGATCCACAGTTCATAGACTTTGATGCATAGTCGAATGATGAACTTCAGCTTACATTCTTCCGGTACCAAAATTTCAATATTTTCATTTATTTGAATTGATTTGTAATTGCTACGGCTTGTGCACACATAACAGTGTACAACCCACACTTTGTACTTAAAAGACCCTGTGGTACGCATCAGTGCCACAATCCTCATATAAGGAGCGAAAGCTTCTTACTTTTGAGTAGAATTTATCAAATCTTTCAGTATTTTCTCAATTATGCTCAAAAGACAAGTATTACACCTCAATAAGTAATCAATTGTTGAGGGGGAGTACTTGATTTCAAACATCGTTCTAAAATCTTAAAGTCTTGATTGATTTCTCCTCATAAGACTCAAAAAGGGATATTTTAACCAAAACTACAAAAACAACATTTTATATGCTATTTTTGAGGGGGAGAAGAAGAAAAGTGATTAAAATATGATGTGAAAAGTCTTATCTTGTGCGAGCTCGACTCAGAATTGACCCACGAATTGACGAAACAACAAAAGTTAGTATTCGAAAGGATTTATCCGAGTAGAAAGTACCGTTTCGAGAAACTCTTTCTAGACGCTNACTTATCGAGTCTATAGCCACGAGATAACATAAAAGATCTCTTAGGAACACACAATACTTCTACACTAAGTGTCTTGCATCATTGGACACTAAGTGTAAATTATCGAGTCCTTCGCAGATCTTAGCAATCTGCCTTGAACGTTTATGAGGGATTAACTTATGTATTTCTCGAATGATTGAACGGAAATCCTGCCAGGGTCAACATTAAACAGCCCTGACAGCAGGTCACTTCGGTGATTCCTTGTGGATTACGCTTAGTGTGTTCGATGGTTTCAAACGGTCTACAGTCGTGGGGTGATCTCCAGCGACTCACCTAATCGTGGGTGTACGTATGTATGTCTGTGTAAGCCCTCTAGGGGGTATCCGATTAGGAACGGCCTTGGCAAGGATTAGAAGGAGTCTTCACACTATGTTGTTGACAAATTCTAATTCCGAACCTGTAGGTACCGGATGTATTATTGCTAACTGTTTCAATGCAGGTACAACCACCATCCTGAACACCAGCTTCCACATGCTCATACTTGCATCTCAACAAATAAGACAGCTCTCATGAAAGATCGAAGCAACATTTAAGTCAAAGATAGATTCCATGCCAAAAGAATCTACAAAATGATAAGACAACGATCTAAAGCAAAGCAACGTTCAAAGAAGGATTCTACGTCAACACTAAGAATCTTCATCAATAAAAAGAGAGCTACTCACGAATGAAAGTTTCAAATGTCAAAGATGTATGAGCATGTCGGAAACATGCAGATCCACTGGAATCTAAGAGAGTGACGAATGGAAGATTACGACATCAACTGATCACTATCACATCATCAAAGATAAAGAACAAAGAACGATGAATCATTTCTACTTATTATTTTTTGAAGACGTCTGAAGCTATAAAAGTCAACAACTAAAGTCGGAAGACAAAGACGTCAAGCAACCTCAAATGACCGTGACGAATATCACTCCTTCATAACCGATCCTTAGGGGGAGATTGTTAGGATCTAAGTTTATCAATGTTTATCAAGTCTCAGTTATTTCAGAACATGTAATAGGTTGCTAGTTTACTTAAGTTATTCATGTAATCATTTAGAGTCCAAAACACGTCCAATGGGCGTAAAGCCCACGAATTAAGAAAGATAGGGAGGAAAGGAGTGTTGCCCTACTCCTCACCTATAAATAGGACTCATATGTTATCATGTAACTTGTTGGTTATTTCAATATCATAAAGAAACTCTTGCACTTTTATTCTTCTCATTTGATTTAATCAACCAAACTCTATTTCTCATCTTATTTCTATCAAATCAATACTTGTGTTTACAATATGGTGACCTAACATGTAAATACATATAACGGTATTTTGAATTTGATATGCATGTGCAGCTACAGATTGCGAGCATGACCCACGTCAATCCGACATACCAGGGTGTCCTGGTAGTGGCGGATCATCAGAATCCGGACCACCGAGGGTCCCAGCACCAGGTTCAAGCAAGTGCCCGAAGGGTTGCTGTGGAAATAATAAATTGGGAGACTGCATATGTTGCTAGTAACATGGGAGACAATATATCAAATCAAATAACGGAACTTTGTTGTTTCTTGATTATTGTTGGATCCCTTGCTATTTATCAATTAAAATGAATAAAGATTTTCATAATATAAATAAGTTATATTTTAATATGTATTCGTTGTTATGGTATTGAGTTTAAGGTTTTTTTTAATGTATTATTTTGAGTCCACATTTATGGATTTGTAATAATGAGGTAAAAGGGAATCTTTAAATTGATCGGAGTGGGTTTGCAAACCGAATCTCTTGTAGCAATATGATGTAATTCTGGTTTTACCTTTAGCATTATGACGATTCCATCATTAATTTCTTCTCATTGATATCAAGCTAATTACATATTTAGGCCAGTTAATGTCTTTATATGCCAAAATAGAGGTGCAAATATACCGGTTAAAACCGGTTTTTGGTTTTTAGAAAACCGGTTTTCAAAAAACCGGTTTTTCCAATAACCAGTTTCGGTTCGGTTTGGTTTTTTCGGAGTCGGTTTTTTTCGGTTATAAATGTTCGGAATCGGTTTTTTACGGTTATAAATTTTCGGAATCGGTTTTTTTTATCGGTTTTTTACCGGTTCGTTTTTTTCGGTTATAAATGTTCGGATTCGGATTTTTTATCGGTTATTTACCGGGTTCGTTTTTTTTGGAATTTTACTAAAAACTTCGAACGTTTTTTTTTCGGTTAATTATACAATATACTCATAACTTTTATTTAAACAATAGAATTATACAATCATAATTTTTATTCAAACAATACAATTATACAACTAAAAAAATACAATCATAACTTTTATTTAAACAATACAATCATAAAAACATATAAATACTAATACATTTTTCGAGCTTCGGCATGGCCATCACCCGAAAACATATTAGTGTAATCAAGTATATCGAGCTTCGGCATTACCATCACCCGTTATACTCAACTACTCACTCAAGTCGTCAAGATCATTTTCTTCCAAAAAATCTTGTACATCAACATCTTCTGTACTTCAAATTTTTCAAACTCACCTTCATCTAATTCGCCTTCGGTATTCGAAGGTGATAGCCCCGCTTCTTCTTCTTCTGTTATTATACCTTCTTCAACTTCTTTATCTAATATTAGACCTTCCAACGATGATTCATGTTGTATCCTATCTACTCCGTCCAAATAATCTTTCAAACATACACATACTTCCACGGCTTCGGGGGTTAGTCTTGTCCTTCTATCCAATATAATTCGACCGCTAACAGAAAAGGCCGATTCGGAAGCTACCGTCGAAGCTTGGACCGCTAATAAGTCACAAGCCATAGCGGATAAAATTGGATATTGGATTTCCCTTTCTCTCCACCAAGCCAAAATGTCAAAGTTTGCAAACTCATCGGGACTTAAACTTCTTAAAAAGTTTGTAGCCATATATTGTCCCAATTCGCTTGTTGGGGCCGATGATCGTTGACGCTTTGTAGCGTCTTCAAATAAAGAATTATAAAGGTTTATATTAATGTCTCTTGTCATTCGGGACGATCCGGCCCGCATTTGGTCAACAATTGGGTTTTTTTGGTGACCATATTTTGTTGCATAAATTCCAAATAATTTTTGAAAATTATCGTTAAATCTAAAAATTTGAGATGTTATATAGTCGGCGTCATCACCGTCTAACCCAAAAGATAAGTCTAAATTTTCCATTATTTTTGTTATTAAAAGTTCTACACCTCCAACATTTAAACATGGATTAAGTGCGGCGGAACAAGTAAAAACCAAAGGTAAACTAGCAAAATATTTTATAAAATTCTTTTTTATAATTTTAACCATTTTTCTAAACATTCGTGAAGGTGAGTTTTTTAATTCATATAATTTTTCCGTCATAGCATAAATTTGTTTTAAAACTAATGAGCTAGTTGGGTAATAAACACCCGATAATATAGTTTTTGCCTCTTTAAAAACTTGTAAAAACATAGTTAATTCATTTAGTCGATCCCAATCTTGGTCGTCTAGTATTATAACAGACCTATTTTTATTAAGAAGTCTTTGATTAAAAGCTTGTAAAGTCACACGTTGTCGTAATATATTTTCAAACATTATGCAAGTAGAATTCCACCTAGTATTATTATCAAAGCAAGGTCCTAGGGGTTCTTCATTACACATAGCACGAAAACGTCTATAGTTAATTTGTCGTTCGTTGCTCACTCTATATACCGTTACTAATAAACTCCTAAATTTTGTATATAAACTATCACATATTTTTAATGCCGCTTGTACGGATAAATTTATAACATGAGGAACACAATGGGAATGAAAAAAAGCACCATCTAAAATAGGTTTTACACGTAATTTTAATAAGTCCATAGCTCTAGTATTATTTGATGCATTATCTAGTGAAATCGTAAAAACTTTATCATCTAAATTATATTCAATTAAAGTGTCATGCAAAATTTTTCTTAAATTACATCCCGTATGAGGATAACCAAATACTTTAAAAGCAATTGTCCGTTTCATTAATAACCAAGATTAGGGATTAAACCAATGAGCCGTAATGGCGAGAAAAGAATTTTCCGTACCATGTGGTGCGGTCCAAGTATCCGTAGTTATAGAAACACCATATTTATATTCACGAAAACCTTCAATAATATCTTTTTTAGCCGTTTTTCATAATTTAAAAGCATCACTTCTAAGAGTAGTACGACTTACATGTTGATACCGCGGTTGTAGCCTCGTTTTGATGATCTCCGCAACCTTGACGTTGTCGAAGTGGTTGAATGAAAGCCCTTGTTGAATGACAAACTTCGTAAAATCAAGTCGAAGCGCATCCGCATCATATATAAAAACTTGAACATCCGCACCAATAGTACCTTGCGACATATCATTTTGAACCGCCTTACAACTACCCAAATGATCCCTAAGTGTAGAGTTAGACTCGGTGATGAGGCGAAAAGTGTTATGCTTTTAGAGGGTCATTTAAGTCCTAATCCGTAATTATTTGATCAAATATTGCTTTAAATCGTTCCTTTTGTCATTTTAGGTACTTTGAAGAGGAATTCTGGAAAAGGAAGCATTTTGGACGTTTTTGGAGCATAAAAGTGAAGAAAACAACAAAGTCTCAAATTATGCTGAAAACAGTACTTGACGGCGTCACGTTCTATTTTGTGACGGCGTCACACTTTGACAACATGAAGGATGATTTTTACACTAGACGCCCAAGAGAAATTAATACGTGAAGGCATCACGTGTTACAAGATGTAGGTCGTCACGTTTTGTCACAAAGGGAGATGGCCCAGAGAAAATTACAAGGGGACGGCGTCAGAAGTGGATCTGAGCAATCCGAATAGTGTTTTGGCGGTGAGATGACGACGTCAAACCCTATAAGCTGACGCCGTCACAATGTAAAATCTATATATAGTTTTCTAATTTTCATTCATTAGTGTGCAACTTTTGGGAACAAAACCGTAGCTCGTTTTTCTACTATAATTTCAAGGGTTTTCCACCCTTGAACCTTAGATGCTTAATTGAAGATAAGTCTCTTCCCAATCATTCAATATGTCTATGTATTTTGTGATTATATCTTATGCTTGTCTTTCAATTAACATGCTAGGCTAGGTCTTTATTGTGTTTGCTTAGANCGTGAAGGCATCACGTGTTACAAGATGTAGGTCGTCACGTTTTGTCACCAAGGGAGATGGCCCAGAGAAAATTACAAGGGGACGGCGTCAGAAGTGGATCTGAGCAATCCGAATAGTGTTTTGGCGGTGAGATGACGACGTCAAACCCTATAAGCTGACGCCGTCACAATGTAAAATCTATATATAGTTTTCTAATTTTCATTCATTAGTGTGCAACTTTTGGGAAAAAAACCGTAGCTCGTTTTTCTACTATAATTTCAAGGGTTTTCCACCCTTGAACCTTAGATGCTTAATTGAAGATAAGTCTCTTCCAAATCATTCAATATGTCTATGTATTTTGTGATTATATCTTATGCTTGTCTTTCAATTAACATGCTAGGCTAGGTCTTTATTGTGTTTGCTTAGATCTATTGAAACCTAGCTATTGATTATATGTTGTTGGTTTGCTTGTGATTATTGTGGGTGGGTGAAGTTGATGTTAGGCTTAAGAAAACTGGCTAACCTCCTATATGGTAACTTGCTTGAACGTCTTAAGAAACATGAATCCGATATGTACTACGATTATTTGGTTGTATTTAATGCATGAGCGAATTATAATGATCCCATGTTAGGAGCTTTTAGTCGGCTCGACATAGGAGTGAAGTAGGAGCTTATAGAGTTAGGGAAGATCGTACACGGCCCTACGAATGGTTTAAAGGAATACAACCCGTCATCCACGTAGTTACAACAAACCAATTAACATATAAAAGATAGCTAGGGAGTAAGGAAATTTAAGTAAACACATATTTCTCCCATATAAGTTTCACAACCACTTTAATTTTCTTGTTATTTTATTTTATTTTATTTGCATAAGTAGTTAATTGGGTTAGTTGACTAGCAACTAATTTCGCCCACTCCTCTATAACCCGAGATTTTTACTTGCTTTCCATAAAATATAAAAATACAAAAAGAATCATCCCTCAACCCTTAGACCTAATTAGAGTAGCTTTTCAAGCCTAACGAACACTATTCCCTGAGAGAACGATCAATCCCCCGGTACTTACCACTTCACTATACTACATCGGTCAGGTACACTGCCTGGTGTGGATTGCAAGCTTCTCAAGATCCCTTGAGAGGTAAAACCCTAGTGCGTGGTCGCAATCCCGCGCATCACCCGGCGCTATAAAAATTCCCACATTTCTTGCAACGCGCCCTTTGATTACCATCTTTCATAACACACAACTCGAAATTAGACCACACATCACCTTTTCGGGTAGCTGGTCTAATTTTATCAACATCATCATTTGTGTAATGTTGTTTTCGGGCATTGCTAGTAGCAACGGAGGGAGTAGTGGAAGCTTGTTGTAATTGTTAGTTTTCCATTATAGCGAATTAGCGAGATTAGAGCGTTTTTGAGAGATTAAAGAAAGAAATGAGATTGTTTTTGATGTGTTTTCAACCCCAACTCATTACCTCTATTTATGGTTGCTTAAAACTCTCAAAAATCTTCAAAAAAAAAGAAAAAAAAAGGGGTCATATGGCTATATAGCCGTTGGCCTCGGTAAATCCCAAAAAAACGGGAAAAAACCGGTAAAAACCGGGTAAAACCGGTTAACGGTAACTTTTTTTTTAAACCGGTTAAACGGAAAACCGGGTAAAACCGGTTAAATTTTACAACGGTAACTTTTTTTTTAAACGGGCCACGTGTATATATAAAAAATAAATAAATACATAAAACCGGTTTAAACCGGTTATTTTTAAAAACCGGATAACACCGGTTATAGAACCGGTAAAAAACCGGTATGGGGAAAAAATCGAAAACCGGTCTAACCGGTTCGGTTTTCAAAAAACCGGTTCCGGTTTTGCTACCGGTTAAAAAAAACCGGTTTCTGATTTGCACCTCTATGCCAAAAGCAATTATATATGTTTAGTATTTGTATTATGGGTCATTTTTTAGTAGGCTGCAATGGGTCAAGGTTTGGGCCAAAGGCCACCAAACCAAACAATCGTTTATGTGACTGTATAGAATAGCAGTTATAGTTAGTTATGGTAGTTATTTGGTTGTTAAGTTAGTTTATGACAGTTAGAGTCCAAAGGTGTGACAACTGGTAATTTAGGGACCCTTTTTAACTTTACCGTATTACATTTTCATAAACGTGAGATCTGAATTATCGATGATTTTATTGAGCCTTCGGAAATTTTGTTGGAAAACTGAAAGTTTATATAAAGTGTTTATCACCCTACGTACTATTTAGGCTATCTATGCACTTCGATGTAGGCACTACTTGACATTGGCACTAGAAATCCTAATGAAGCGCATATTTGACAATTAACGGTTACGATTATTTCATATACATGTCCTAAATTTTATATTTAGTTTTTCCGAGCCGTGAGTGATAAAAACGTTTTGAGTGGACTTAAGATGGTGGCAACAAATATTTTCTGGTTTAAACTAAGCCGTGATAATGGAAAGACGAGACAAATGACTTTTATTTATTCAATGAGTTACTTAAACCTTACGAGGAATTATTTTAAAAATGTGCGGTGAATATTAAAAACAATTTTAGTGGCGTCCGCTTTTACTTGTAAAACTTTAAAAAAATAAATGTTCGGGAGAGATTTGTGAAAAATAATTGTTGAGGTCCTTGTCTCAACCCATTTCGTAAAGATGTAACCAAGGAGGAACCAACTACTAATTTTTATAAAATATAACCAAATAAACACCTAACCCTATCCATATTATTTCTTTTTCACATAACTCACTTTCTTCTTCCTCCCTTCTTGACCACCGCCGGCGCCACCACCTCCACACCATACACCGCCGCCACCACAACAACACCACCACCTCAAAAACATTAAATCTCATCTCCTTAATCACCCACCACCACTCACGCGCTCAAAAACGACCTCCATCATCATTTTTAATCATACCCCGCCACCTACATCATCACTATCATCTCCAATCTTGGTCTAGTATATAGATCTATTAACAAGAGGTAAGAAAACGTGATTTCTCACAAGATTTGACTCAAACCCGAGTCAAAACTTGCTATATATTGGTTTTGGGTATAAAAGATTGATGGGTTTAATGATTTTTAACATTTATGGTCACGTTTGGTATCATTTAGATGGGTGTTTCTCGGATTCATGGTCAACTCGTGGTCAAACCCATGAGTTGGGTATGTTTGGTTACATTCTTGATTTACTAGTATGCTTGGTTATTGATTTTGATGGATAATTATTGAACTTTGATGCTTGGGTTAATGATTCTTGAAGTATATGCGAAGTTTTGTTGTTTGGTTTGTAGCCAAGACCCTCTCGGAGGTGTTTGGATTGCTTGTTGGCTCGGCCTAGCCGAGGTGAGCTCAAGCCGAGACCTCAAGGCCTTGGCAAGGGTGGGTTTGGCACGAATGGTTCAAAGCCGAGACCTTTTGGTCTCGGTAATATGTTAACTTGATTGTTTTGGTGCTTATATAGTTATATATATTTTCGTGTTTAAGACGTTATTGTCTAGTCGTTATTGTTGTTGCTTAAGTGTTATTGTTGTTAATATCGTTAAATGATTTTTCCGTTGTTGCGTAGTGTTGAAATTTGAAGTTATGATGACTTACGGTAATGTTAGTTATATACGAGTTTAGTTGACGATAAATATATTGATTTATGGTATATGTTGTTTGACGATAAGTGTTTATATGAAATAATGTTTTAATGTGACGATGTGATATTTTGGCTATATGACTTGGTTATGAATTTAAATGGTTATATATATAGGTATATATATTGTGACTAACGTTTGTTGTTATTTTGACATTGAGAAATGGAGTGCTTGGTTTGTGATTTACCGGAGTTATAAGGATGAGAACTTTTAGATGACGGAGATAGGTTAGTTCGAGAGCCGTAGACGGCCTCACATTGTTGTAGTTTGTGAAGAGTGGATTGGATATCGGGATATATTGGATTGATTATATTATGACAATACATTGCATTGAGAACTTTGTGCACGTCGAGGTCGCCTTGACTTCCTAGTCTTGGTTGGCTTCGACAATGCCGTAACATTTGACTTGGGACTATGACTCGTTATTTGGACCGGGAAGTTATGACTCGGACACGTGGACTCGAATAAATAATAATTCGTTAAATATCGTTTATTACGATTAACTAATATATAATATGAGTCTAAATATATATATATATGCAAACATATATATATATATATATATATATATATATATATATATATATATATATATATATATATATATATATATATATATATGTAAATAAGTGACGTAATAAATAACTAATAACGTAACGATAACTATTAACTATTCAGTTAGCTTAATATTTATCAGAACCTTATTAAATATATACATAACGAATTCGAATCACGATTTAAAAACAGAAATACTTTTGAAATGAGGACCTATAAAGGTTCCCAAAAACAAATGATTTCTTCGATGCAAGTTATTAAATATTCGAGTGCATGCAAAACTAGTTCAAAGCTAGTTCTTTCTTGTGGTATTTAATTTTACCCTATCATTGGCAAAGTTTCAGATTGATTTAACGTTAATAGGTCATTAATATTGTTGTTGGACCTATTGGACTGACGAGCCCAATAGGAGCTCAATAAGAATATTAAGCGACAATATTAGCGAGAAATACATCCTACGACTAATGTATATGATATAACTTGGGGATCAATAAGTGATCGGTAAATGGTTGGACTTATCAAGTTGACGAATTTGATAAGCTATCAACCCTTCATACGATGACTTATCGACTCATGAGGTCATATCATTTGACCTTGACCCTTATGTGCTACATGGTTTTGGAATGCTATATGTCTTGAATGCGGATATGTGCTTATGTGAACTACTTGAATTACTTGAGGCTTATGCCGTTATGTGATTTCGTGCTTTATGCATCTATGATCTTTATTGAGGTACTTATTTGGCATAAGTTCACTTGAGTCGAGACTTTGTCTCTAGCACCCACACCGAACGATACCAAACGATACAAAGCGATAACTAAAGCTTTTCAAAGAACGTTTTCTTTTGGAAAATAAATGGAAATCATTTGGGAAATTATGGGAAGAGATTAATTTTTGAATCGATATTAAGCTAGGTTCTACATATATGATTAGGTTGTGCCAAGTCAGTAGTTGCTGTAGAGTCTTAGCCGTTCTCTCTTTTGCATACTCATATCTATTTTGATTTCTGATTGCTCTACTTGAGGTGAGTTTCATAGCCTCACCTTTACTCGTACTTTAATTGTTTTCTAAACTTGGGGGAGAAAACATGCAACTATTTTCTCGGACCTGCTACTAGTTTGTTTTGCTATTAGTGTTGGCTAGTTGAGGTTAGATTGCGGTAGATGTTGACTTAGGCTAGGGCTGCTTGGAACCTAGCTAGAGAATAGACTTATACTTACGGCCTAGATCCAGGGCAGTAACGGGTGGTTCCTTACTGTAACGTGTTACCTGGCTAGTGACCGCCGAGGGGCCCACTCACTATGACCACTTATCTTTCCTAAGATAAGAAACTTCTTGATTGTGATTTGTTATGATGTTGGAATGAGAAATCTATACCTGCCTCTAGTCACACATAGCGCCTAACTCTTCAGGTCCATAACTGTTTGTGAATTTAAACCTATGAACTCACCGGCGAAAGCTGACTTTTTAGCATGTTTTTCTCAGGTAACTAGACATATGCCTTTATTGTTTGGACATCGGTGGCGTAGCTTGGATATTGGCTTGGTTTGAGGCATCGATGAAAACTCTGATATTTCTTTTATGTACCTATTTACTTTTATCTATTATGGGCTTTCCTTCTTAAAGATTTTGGATGAATGTAAACTTTAACCTATGTTGACTTTTGTTTACATTTATGTCTATGCTATCTCGTTATCTATACTTGTGATGATATCAATCCCCGTAGCACCCCGAAAGCTTGTAAGTCTTCCGCTGTATCAAATTTTGGGGGTGTTACAGATTGGTATCAGAGCCAAGGTTATAGAGAATTAGGTACATATTAAACCTAAACTATAACCGTTTTCATAAAAATCGATCCTCGACCGACGCCTGCCAGCTGCCAAGCCGAAGCCTTTCCTTTAAGATAAGTTTTGAACGATATGAGAATATGAAACGATTATTTTAGGATAGATGCGAGAACTTAAGTATGCGATTGGAATCTTATACTATGATTTTACGGTATTCCTGATTTATTGATTGAGTATGATAAAGTGTCTTGGGAACTTATTCGAGCATTGAGTTTTGGTTAATATGATGATTTGAGACTTAAGCAGTTTTATGATTTTAAACATGTTAGAGTAATGCGGTAGTTGTTTACATTATTTTAAAACATGGTTGATTCTATGAACTATGTTGTTGAGTTTACACTAGATGCGAATTTGATTATTTTGAAACTCTTACACCTATCCCTACGCCGTTGTCAGGGACCATGCCTTCGCCTATTGCCGATGTATCTGAGAGCAACCTTGCTGGCACACCTCGACCAGCACAGACTCAGGTTTCTTCAGCCCAGGATGATCCCTATATGATCGTCTGGCATTCTGCTATTGCTTCATCATCATCGTCCACTTTAGGCCCACATACTTCACCTGTTTCTCAGCTACCTGCTTCATCAGCTGATCGCTCCAGTTCTTCGCGACAGCTTACCTTACATCAGGTGCTGGCACGAGCACAGACTTTGCGATATCCCTATCGCACCACAGCTCGTATGTCAGTACGACCTCCATCACCACCTATTCAGCTTCTGGTTCACTCTCTTCTGTCATCATCACCTACTTCCCCATTNGATAAAGTGTCTTGGGAACTTATTCGAGCATTGAGTTTTGGTTAATATGATGATTTGAGACTTAAGCAGTTTTATGATTTTAAACATGTTAGAGTAATGCGGTAGTTGTTTACATTATTTTGAAACATGGTTGATTCTATGAACTATGTTGTTGAGTTTACACTAGATGCGCATTTGATTATTTTGAAACTCTTACACCTATCCCTACGCCGTTGTCAGGGACCATGCCTTTGCCTATTGCCGATGTATCTGAGAGCGACCTTGCTGGCACACCTCGACCAGCACAGACTCAAGTTTCTTCAGCCCAGGATGATCCCTATATGATCGTCCGGCATTCTGCTATTGCTTCATCATCATCGGCCACTTTAGGCCCACATACTTCACCTGTTTCTCAGCTACCTGCTTCATCAGCTGATCGCTCCAGTTCTTCACGACAGCTTACCTTACATCAGGTGCTGGCACGAGCACAGACTTTGCGATATCCCTATCGCACCACAGCTCGTATGTCAGAACGACCTCCATCACCACCTATTCAGCTTCTGGTTCACTCTCTTCTGTCATCATCACCTACTTCCCCATTATGTCGCCGTTCCAGATCGCCGAATTTACCACCCTTTGGTTCACCCTTCCAGAGACGTAGACTTATGGATTCTCACTCTGTTAAGGATGAGGATGTTGACCCTCCTATGGAGGAGGAGGATGAGGATGTTGACCCTCCTATGGAGGAGGAGGATGAGGATGTAGACCCTCCCGAGGAGGAGGAGGAGGATGTTTCGGATGATGCTATCGCACCAGCTCAGAGCCCAGCCCACTCTGCCCATTCAGATGAGCCAGATTCCCCTCCATTTTCACCTATACCCTATATCCCAGGACCGCCAGCTGAGATTGATTTGCCTCCCCTCTCACCTGGATCATATTTTCCGTCTGCAGTGTCATCAGAGGCAGCGGAGTATGGAGAGATTGGTCAAGTTTGGGAGAGACTGCAGGTGCAGGGAGCTAGGATTAGTGCATTGATTGCACGGATGGGCGATGAGTCTGCGAGTACTATTGATGAGTTGAGGGATGATATGGGGTTTGTTCTTGGTAGGACTAGGGCATTGAGAGATACCCAGTCAGACTTGCGAGAGCAGATGGACAGTCTTCAGAGAGGTTTCCTTACCGCTAGGGATGCGGATAGAAAGCTGTGGAGGAGGGCTGCTGATTTAGAGAGAGAGGTCGCCGACCTCAAGAGGGACCAGGATGCTCAGAGTGTTGAGATTGGCTCTGTATGGAGAGAGGTTAGGAGTCTACAGGATGAGCTGAGAGTTCTTCGCCAGAGTCGTGGCTAGAGTTGTCGACTTATGTAGTTGCGTCGCTTTCTAAACCGAGGAGTCCTTGGTTAGAATAGCTAGTTATCGTATCATCTTGTTTTTCTCATCTCGGTCATGTCGTATCGTTTAGAGTCGTGGCTAGAGTTGTCGACTTAGATAGTTATTATTTATTACTCTACCGTATCTTGAAACGTTGTATCGACTTTCTTATATGAATGGATGTTATTTTCGTATTCGTATTGTGATATTCTATGGGTTATGGCATAATTGTGATTGGTATTCCATTGATATCATATCTATCGCTTATTGACTCTGCTATCGGATGTTATGTTATGTGTTGTGGGAATCTTTTGAAAACTTGTGTCGTGAATTCAGAGTGACGGCTCCACGACGAAACCCAATCAAATCTACTCGAACTGGCCCTACTGTGGCTACTACTGGTCGTCGAGGACGACGTCCTCAACGAAATGCCGAGACTCCCACTCCCGACATCCATGACGCCACCAATCACANTGTGTTGTGGGAATCTTTTGAAAACTTGTGTCGTGAATTCAGAGTGACGGCTCCACGACGAAACCCAATCAAATCTACTCGAACTGGCCCTACTGTGGCTACTACTGGTCGTCGAGGACGACGTCCTCAACGAAATGCCGAGACTCCCACTCCCGACATCCATGACGCCACCAATCACAATGCCCGAAACCCGAACGTTGATGTTCAGGGTGACAATGGTCACTTTCCGCCTAACACTCCTACCGTCGATCAGGATATGATAAACCAACTTGTGAATCAGTGTGTTGCCGAACTGTTAGCGGAATCGAACCACTCCAATACCTCTGTTGGGACTCCACTACCTATCCGAACTCCCGGTTGTAACTACAAGGAGTTCCGTACTTGTGGTCCCATCGAATTCTGTGGAACTAAAGGAGTCGTTTACTTGGTGAGGTGGATAGAAAAGACTGAGTCAGTGTTTACTGTTAGTAACTATGCTGAGAATGTGAAGGTGAAATTCTCAATGTTTACTCTGAAAGACGAAGTGTTAACTTGGTGAAATAACTATCGTAAGTCGGTTTGAGACGAAGTGGCGTATGCTATGACTTAGGAATAGTTTAAGGATCTGTTGATCAAAACTTACTGCCCAAGGAATGAGATTAAGAAGTTGGAAATTGAATTCTGGAATCATAAAGTGAAGGGAAATGATATGGCGACTGATGAGACGAAAAGTGTTACGCTTTTAGGGGGTCATTTAAGCCCTAATTCGTATAAATGTGATCAAATATTGCCCTAAATCGTTCCTTTTGTCATTTTAGGTACTTTTGAGAGGAATTCTGGAAAACATGCATATTTGGACGTTTTTGGAGCATAAAAGTGAAGAAAACGACAAAGTCTCAAAATATGCTGGAAACAGTACCTGACGGCGTCAAGAACCATAAGGTGACGCCGTCACTTGAAGACAAAAGAGGTGGATTTATGTTATACCAGACGCCCAAGAGAAGAAATCAAGGATTAACACCTGACCACGTACCTGACGCCGTCAGGTATTTGAATGTAGGCCATCTAGTGTAACTTTAAAGAGAGATGGCCCAGAAGATTTATAACCTGACGCCGTTAGGTAGGTCGTCTAGTGTTAAACTCATCACAACATGCGCGCGGAGTAGCTGTCACTGTTTTGGCCATAAAATCTTCATAAGAACTCGGATTTAGGTAATTCAAAAGGCCACGCGAAGAGGACGAAAAGATCTACAATTTGGTGAAAAAATCAAGCTAACGCCGTCACTTTTTAGGGTTGACGCCGTCACCCTTTGCCGACAGAAAATCAGCCTATAAATATAACATTATAACTTCACTTTTTGTAAGCCCCAAACCCTAAGTCCGATTCTAGGGTTAGGGTAGGTGTTTTTCTAGCAACTTAGAGGGTCTTAATCACTCCATAAACATCTTGTATTGGTGTGTTGATTCTATCTTAATTATGTCTTCCATTATTATTGTTGCTTGTTCTTCACTGATTATGTTTTGCTAAATCACCTAGTGTCTACTTATGATTGTGTGAAACTTGTATATAATCAATTAGATCTTATTGATTTCTTGTTGATGTTTGTGTCTATCTTCATCAATGAGGGCTTGTTGATG
>LBNU01010104.1:51500-69790 GCA_014162995.1 Artemisia annua
TCATCTCTAGACCTAGTAGATAAATTTCAATCCTAACGAACACTATTCTTTGAGTTGAACGATCAATCCCCCGTACTTACCACTTCACTATACTACATCGGTCAGGTACACTGCCTGGTGGGGTTGTAAACCTCTTGAGATCCCTTGAGAGGTAAAACCTGTTGTAAGGTCGCAAAACCACGCATCAGCGACTTACAACCGTCGCTATCAGGAATTGTTGTTGCTTTGCCCAGACATGGTCAAGACTGAAGCACTCAAGATTGAGCGTTACACTGATGGTCTACTTCTAGCAACAAGTAATGATGTGATTGCAGCAAGGCCTGCAAATCTTCATGAGGCCATCTCTATAGCTCAGAGTATAATGGATTCCATTGCATTGGAGAATGCTGAGAAAGGGAAGATGGATAAGAGGAAAAGGAATGACCATGCTAAGGGACATGACAAGCCCAACAAACGACAAGAGACTACCAAGGCGTATGCAATGGGTAATGGAGAGAAGAAGCGCTATGACGGGAATAGACCATTGTGTGGATGATGCAACTGTCATCACTTCAGAGGATGTGATGTGATATGCAAGAATTGCTCTAAGCCAGGGCATCTTGCTAAGGATTGTAGGCCCCGACCCCTTGCTATGGTGCAAACCACACCGGGAAATGATTCGAAGGCAAATATCACCTGCTTTGGATGTGGTATGAAAGGACACTACAAGAATGAATTTCGTGAGTCGTTGACTGGTGGGAATACTGGAAATGGACGAAACCGGGGAAACAGAGGTACCAGAAATGTTGGGTATAACAAAGGGCACCAAGGAGCAGGAGGAAACTGAGGAATCCAAGTTGCTGAAGCTCAGCCAATGGAAGTGGGAGCAGCTCAAGGAAGGGTGTACGCGGTTGGTAAGGAGATCAAGGAGGATCCGAACGTCGTCATTGGTACGTTCCTTCTCAACAACCACTATGCTTCCATATTATTCGATACTGGTGCCGATAGGAGTTTCGTGTCCATTACATTTATGCCTCTCTTAAGAATTGCCCCGATGCCTCTAGGAACTGGCTATAATGTACAGTTAGCCAATGGGAATGTTGAGAGAATAGGCACTATAATCCGTGGTTGCACGTTGAATTTCCTTAACCGCCCCTTTAATATAGACCTTTTGCCGGTCACTTTAGGTAGTTTCGACGTCATCATTGGTATGGACTAGTTGTCAAAGTATCGTGCGAATATCGTGTGTGATGAGAAGATTGTACGAGTGCCGTATGGTAAGGAGATACTGAGTATACAAGGAGATCGAGGCGACCGTGGAAATCCTTCCTGGTTGAGTGTCATCTCTTGTACTAAGATACCAAAGCTAGTCGAAAAAGGTTGTTACCTTTTCGTGGCTCAGATTGCTAGTAAGAAGGTGGTAGAGAAGGAGAAGAATGAGAAGCCTATTGAGGACGTGCCTATCATTCGAGATTATCAAGATGTTTTCCCAGACGACTTGCCTGGACTCCCGCCTGCGAGACAAGTAGAGTTTTAGATTGAATTGATGCCTGGCGCTGCCCCTGTAGCCCGTGCACCTTATCGACTCGCTCCTTATGAACTGGAGGGATTGTCAAAGCAGTTGACGGAGAAGGGATTCATACGGCCGAGTTCGTCACCAAGGGGAGCACCGGTGTTATTTGTAAAGAAGAAGGATGGATCGTTTCGCATGTGTATCGATTATCGGGAATTGAATAAGCTAACGGTAAAGAACCGATACCCTTTACCTAGGATCAACGATTTGTTCGATCAGCTTCAAGAGTCGAGCATCTACTCGAAGATAGATCTGAGATCGGGATATGTTAGTCTCGCTCTTTTATAAAGATAACGTCACATACGTGAATCGGACTAGATATGTAGCAAGTTGTGCTAATATGGACTACTTATGTACATTAGGCAAACTTGTAATGTGTAGAGCCTATAAATACATGACTCTCTCTGAGGGGAGTGGTTAAGTGTTAGGTTTATTGTATTGTTTCATATTAATAAAAGTTATCCTTATCTTCTCCACCCTCTCTCTACTTTCTCTCACTAGAAACATGTATCCATTCACCATGTTTGATCAACCAAGACCTCCCGAACCACATAAATCTTGTATATTTTCGATCCTACATTTGGTATAACGAGCCAAGGTTATTTCTTTATTGATTCTTGTGGTTCGTATTATATGTTTGAAGCTGTTTTTACCCGAATTTTTCAGAACAGCTTTTGTATCCATAATATGGTCAAAAAGTCATTTTCTTTATTATCACAGTTCTCAAAAACTGATTAATGTGTCTTTTAGTCCACTTAACAGCTTTTGTATGCAATTGATATTCTTGTGATTTTTTTGTACCATCTCGTGAATCTGTGGTCCAATATCAAGTTCTCAATATTGGTCTATAAACTGAATGAAAAAGCTGGACGGAACTTATGGTCGGAAAAGATGCCGGAAATATGGTCAAAATTTCTTGTATAAGAAATTTTCGAATAGTGAAACCCTTACTTTTTCGAACAGTGAAACCCTCACTTTTTCGGATAGTGAAATTTTTTGAATAGACTTTAATTTTTCGAATAGGGTTAATTTTTTCAATTTGACTCAGATTTTTTGAATAGGCACATTTTTCGAATTGACCATAAAATTTTTCGAATAGGTCATCAAATTTCGAATAGTCCCAAAGATTTTTCGAATAGTCCCAAACAGAAGTGAGATGAAGAGAAGAAGANCATGACTCTCTCTGAGGGGAGTGGTTAAGTGTTAGGTTTATTGTATTGTTTCATATTAATAAAAGTTATCCTTATCTTCTCCACCCTCTCTCTACTTTCTCTCACTAGAAACATGTATCCATTCACCATGTTTGATCAACCAAGACCTCCCGAACCACATAAATCTTGTATATTTTCGATCCTACATTTGGTATAAGGAGCCAAGGTTATTTCTTTATTGATTCTTGTGGTTCGTATTATATGTTTGAAGCTGTTTTTACCCAAATTTTTCAGAACAGCTTTTGTATCCATAATATGGTCAAAAAGTCATTTTCTTTATTATCACAGTTCTCAAAAACTGATTAATGTGTCTTTTTGTCCACTTAACAGCTTTTGTATGCAATTGATATTCTTGTGATTTTTTTGTACCATCTCGTGAATCTGTGGTCCAATATCAAGTTCTCAATATTGGTCTATAAACTGAATGAAAAAGCTGGACGGAACTTATGGTCGGAAAAGATGCCGGAAATATGGTCAAAATTTCTTGTATAAGAAATTTTCGAATAGTGAAACCCTTACTTTTTCGGACAGTGAAACCCTCACTTTGTCGGATAGTGAAATTTTTTGAATAGACTTTAATTTTTCGAATAGGATTAATTTTTTCAATTTGACTCAGATTTTTTGAATAGGCACATTTTTCGAATTGACCATAAAATTTTTCGAATAGGTCATCAAATTTCGAATAGTCCCAAATAGAAGTGAGATGAAGAGAAGAGCAAGTTGACTACAACCAAATACCATAGACTCAAAGACCTCACAGTTTACAACTCAACATCAGTCCACCCCAAGCAAGTAATCGGTAAGAAAAAGAAGAAAGGAGAGCCGAGCCATCAACAATCTAAACCATAACCAATCCTATATACTAGACAAGGACCCTCACAATCACTCTTCAAACTCACATCAATCGAAAATGATATATAAATGCAATCTCATAATCGGTTCAATTTTTAATTTAATCTTTCAAATATTTTTTTTTAGTGGAGCTTACTCATCATTGACCACTGTTCGAAGACATTGTTTCATTTTTATTCGAAACTATAAGAGTGAAAGCATAACAATTATGTTACCCTCCATCTCTTGTTCAATTAAACCAACAACACATCATAAAATACCTACCAGAGACCATCTTACAATGACCTTGTAGCCTTAAAATTTTTCTTGAACCGGTTGGAGCAGAAAACAAGGAAATCAGGTAAACGTAAGGCTGTGAATTATTGTGTGAAAATCGATTTGAATGGTTATTGTTTCAGTTGTGGATTTGATGGAAAGATGAGATGCGTTATTTTTTTGAGATCTGAGATTGGAGATAGGAGTGTGTAGGTGAAAAGGGGCGGATGAAGATATGTTATGTGTTTTAGGGTTGTGTAATGAGAGTATTATTAGGGTATTATCTTTAATACCTGGAATTTTTCAGTTGGGCTTTAGATTGTTTGGGCTGCAATGCAATAATGGATTGGGCTGGGTTTTATAATTTCGTATAGACTGCAAAGAGTGAAATGCTAACAATGGTCGTGCCAAATTTGGACGTGCAACATTTGTTGCATACAAATGTTTAATAGATGATAATTGTTAGTATTAAGAGTGGTATTTTGGACACAAATTTTCACGGGGATACATTGTTCACGGCTAGAATTGTTATGGTTTGACAAATATGACTACGGGGTTTTTGTACGATATTATTGATTTGATTTGAAGTGGCATTTCAAAAAGTGTACTTACTTATCTCAAAGTCTAGGGGTGGTTGGATGCACGACTGTTGAAGATAACTTGTCTGCGCATATAGAAATTAAGTCTTGACAATCTAGTAATAACTGATGTAAGGAGTCACGTTGTAGTACTCACAGTATAGCTATCACTTAAAGGAGTTACGTTGCAGAACTCAGTGTCACACGAAGTTGTGGATTGTTCAAGAAGTGAATATTTTGTGCACCTCATACTTAAAGGAGTAACGTTGTAATGCTCAGTATAGGTATTAAGTCACATCTATCGTACAAGCATTAAGTTACAGGATGGGATGTTTACTTCTTTCTCAAGCTGGTCATATAGGGTTGTCTTCATATGTGGTCATTACTAGTAGCCGGTGAATTAAAAGGAGGTTTGATTAAAGGTTGATTTGAGAGAAGTATTGAGAGTATATTTTTTCAACATATACTCACAGAATATGCTTCAACGAGCTGTTATGGCTTCAAAATTTCATCAAGTACAAGGTGATTTTACAGCATGTACACAAAATAGTATGATGATTTCGATAAATCGCAAGCATCAGGAGGGAGAAGTACACGCAGTATTTCATCTTCAATAATTTGGTTGGCTGAGGGAACTGTGCTTACACTGAAACCGAAGAAGTACCATTAATGTGTACATCAGGGCTTATCACCAACTTGGATGCAATGTTATGTGAGTTATGTTGTTATGATGTTCCCCGAACGACAACCATGGTGCTACACTTTTGAATCTACTTTATCCGCTGCGTGATGAAAGAGAGTTGTCAGTTCAGGAGGGAGTAGATGAAAGAAAAAGAAAGAAAAGGCTCACTAGTTAAGAGAGAGTAATAACCTAACTAGACCATTACAGTTGAAGTTCAGAGCTACAAGTATTAGTGCCGTCAGTGCCAAAGATCAAATGCCGAGATCGTCGGATGAGAAAAACTTCAAGTCTGCCTCAGTATCTAGACTACAGAGACTATGCGCTTCAACTACGTCAACAATATTTATTATTGTTGTAATTTACTTTGTTTATGTATTTATAGGTCTCACTGTAACCATTCACGTGTGACGATATCTAGGAAGGAGATTGTTAGCCTCGCTCTTTTATAAAGATAACGTCACATATGTGAATCGGACTAGATATGTAGCAAGTTGTGCCCATATGGACTTGAAGTGTTTCGAAAGCTTTAAATTTATAATGCTAATTTTACTGATTCCTTATTACTCAAAACACAAAGGTAAAAGTATAACCCTCGTTTATAGTAAAGAGTTTTGGTAAGACCAGGTCGTTCCACAGGGACTGAGGTTTGCTCTTATGTATCAATTAACTAATCAAGATGATTTAGAAAACTTATGCAGTTGTTTTGAAATTCAAATATGAGACAGATATGATTACTTGGATAGTTCTTATAACTCAGTGATGGCATATGATAATGATCTCAATGGCTTTTAACAAATGAGTAGTTGTTTTCATCAAAATAATGTTTCATCAGTTAATGTTTGTGATTCAAGACTTATGTCTGCTAGTATTTAAACGAGTGGTTAACAAGTATAAGTATTAGTTGCAATGTTTAAAACTCTATTGTTTATTTCAATACAAAAGCGATTTCTCCTTCAATTGATCAATATACATAGACATATGTTGAAAACCATAAAATACTAGCCGAATCTTTCGACCCTTTTCAAGTAGTAATTATAATCAAAGAGATAAACAATGGTGATAAGTTTAGAACACAGCAAGGTCGTGATATAAACAGGAAATCAACAAGAGATCATAACCATAACCAAACACTTTATTATATTAACATATCCAAGCAACCATAAGGAGTTTAGCCTAACATGGCTTTCATAATAACGCTTACAGTGGTAATATCGTATGAAATGGTCAACATAATTTCTATATTAATGTAATGAAGAAGCTACCATCACTAGCGATCATCACAATTAATATCGAGATAGTATTACAATGCTTTTAGCACTTTGACTTTATTTCTATCAACCCAATGATTGGAATACCAGATGGAATATTATCAGAGCTTTGTTGGTTGTTGGGAGGAGAGTTGGTGTTGAAAATGAGGCGAAATGAGGCTCTATTTATAGGCAGAGGTTGACTGGCCAGGTACTGAAGTACGCCGCAGATGAGTAAAAGATCGACGTGCTTTTCATAGAATGTCGGTGCACATGAAGATAAACAACGGCGGCCTTCAAGAGTTTTCTTGGAGCCAAAGGGTCATTAATAGAGGCTGAAGGCCGGCGTGCTTGAGACATAAGATCGGCGCACTTTGCTTGTTTTGACTTAGATTATATAGGATTATGTTCGCCCCCGTAACCGGCGCACTTTAGATAAAAGCTCGGCGCTCTTTTCCCTTAGAATAGGCTTTATCATAAGATTATCTTGGATTTGCACATTTTGCCTTGGTTCATGAAGATCTTTGTCTAGAGAACCTGCTATGTATTTTCATGCAATTAAGTATCGAAAGTCCTTATAAATCATATAAAAACTAACAAATAACGCTATGTAAAATATGAATAATTCGAGCGTCATCAAACCCTCCACACTTAGCTATTGCTTGCCCTCAAGCAATGTAAGCGACAAGACAAAATAAGGATTTTGAAAGATAGATTCTTGAAGGAAAATTATTTGTTAGAGACAAAGACATTTCATATATGGCATCAATACATACTAGATCACCTCACATAGGATTTATTTAAATTCACACAATTTCGCTCAATAGGGTGATTATATGGGAACACTCAATTTGCATAGACATAAATCAAGAAAACTACCATAGGCTTGTACAAGATACGTAAACATAACCGTTGCGGCGTGAGCACCAGACAAATATATCAAAAGAAGGCAAAATAAGGCTTATTTTGTTTCAGGGATAAGGGATAACTTGGGTGTTTGTGTTTGTGAGATATAACAGCCATATTGATTCACTAAACCATACTATCGCTAGCCAACATCACTTTTCACTTTTACTTTTCCTTTTTTTCTTTTTCTAGGCATATATATTTTTCTTGCCTTTATTCATCATTTTTTTTTCTTTTTATACTAGTAAAGGCTAGCAAATAGAAGGATAATAGCAAAAATGCTTCGATATATTTTATTTATTTCCGGCTGATTATTATTTTTGGTGTATAAGTGGTAATTTGGGATATGAAATAAGGATAAGGGTTGATTTTGGTGGATATTTTGCCTTTTCGTCATCTATATTCGTCTATAAATTAACCTCACTGCGATTTAGTAAACGATATACATGCACAAGTTCTAGAGTTAAAATGAATTACCGGCACACTCATATATCATGAAACAGGAAGTGCAAAAATGCTATACACTTCATATAAAGGCTAAGAATATTCTCACAATTTAATGGGGTTTGTACTTGTGCTAGATATGTATTGATATGCCTTGCATTTTTTTAATCAAATTTCTAATATAGAACCTAAAATTTTTCAAAATTTATAGAGCAAGCAATAATGTGGAATACGCTCGACTTATCCTATCTGTCCTCCCTCCACACTTAAGTTGAGCATTGTCCCCAATGTGAAAGACTGAAAATAATAAAAATAGGATAATCGAGAGAAAAGGATCGAAACTTCCCGGGGCTATCGACGGAAGTTGATATAATAGACTGTCCAGCAAGCATCCATATATTTTCATAAAACCTGCAAAAATAAACAAACATACAAAAATATTTTTGGATTTTTTTTAACCAAACATAAAAATGTTTGAAAAAAAATCACGGGTTGCCTCCCGAGAAGCGCTTGTTTTTCAAGGAGTTTAAAGCTAGACTCACAAGGGCGTATGGTTTTTTTAGGCTTTAGGGAAGAAGGGAGTGAGTTCTGCCCTTCGATCAATGTAACTTTCTTCTTCATGATATAGCTTAAGTCTGTGGCCATTTACAATAAAAGTTTTATCATCTGTTCCGTATAATTCCACATATCCGGATGGATATTTGTGTTTTACCATGTATGGTCCAAGCCAAAGGGAATTTTAATTTCGGTTGATTGAATTTATATTTTGAGTGAAATAGTAGTACTTTGTCTCCTTTGTTGAATTCTTTACGATTTTTTAGTTTTTGATCATGCCAGATTTTTGTTCTTTCTTTGTATAGTATAGAATTTTCATAAGCATGTAAACGGAATTCGTCTAACTCATGTAATTGAAAAATACATTTTTCTCCGACGGCTATCAAGTCGGTATTACAATTTTTAAGTGCCCAATACACACGATGTTCAATTTCTAGCGGTAAATTACAAGCTTTTCCATATATTCATTTATAAGGTGTTGTTCCCATAGGTGTTTTGTATGCTGTGCGGAAAGCCCACAGAGCGTCATCCAATTTTTTAGACCAAATAGCAGGATTGTCTTTTACAGATTTTTCAAGGATTCTTTTTAAGGCTCTGTTTGTGTTTTCTACTTGACCACTAATTTCAGGATGATATGATGTAGAAAAACGATGGTTTACACCATACTTCTTCATTGCTTTTTCCATCATTTGATTACAAAAATGTGTTCCTCTGTCGCTGATTAAAGCTTTTGGGACTCCAAAACGACAAAAGAGTTTTTTAAGAAATGTTATAATGACTTTTGCATCATTGGTTTGAAGAGCTTGGGCTTCTGCCCATTTTGAGACATAATCAATAGCTACCAGTATGTATTCGAACTTATGGGATTTTGGAAAAGGACCCATGAAATCTATACCCCATATGTCAAATATCTCACATACTTGTATATATTTTAAAGGCATTTCATCACGTTTTGATATATTTTCAATTTTTGAACATGCATCGCAAAGTTGTACTAAAGTTTGAGCTTCTTTGAGTATTGTTGGCCAATAGAAACCAGATTCTAGGACTTTTCTGGCCGTGACGGATGGTCCATAATGTCCTCCAGTTGGTCCATGATGACATGCATCTAGAATTGATCGGGTTTCAGGTCCTGCCACACATCTTCTTATGATCCCATCAGGACATATCTTAAAAAGATGTGGCTCTTCCCAAAGGAAGGTTTTAAGATCGGAAAAGAATTTTTTTCTTTTGTTGGTATGTCATGTTTTTAGGTAGTATTTTTCCAACCAAATAATTTGCAAAGTCAGCAAACCAAGGTTCTTTGTCAGAATTTATTTTCATTAGAATTTCTTTTGTAAAGTAATCGTTTATTTCAAATTCTTCATCATCACCATCTTGTTTCTCAATTCTAGATAGGTGATCTGCTGCAACATTATCAGAACCTTTTTTATCTTTTATTTCAATATCAAATTCTTGTAAGAGCAAAACCCATCATATGAGACGAGGTTTGGCATCTAGTTTTTTAAACAGATATTTTAAGGCTGAGTGATCTGTGAAAACGGTTGTTTTAGATAGAACGAGATATGATCTGAATTTATCAAATGCAAATACAACAGCCATTAGTTCTTTTTCTGTTATTGTATAATTTTGTTGGGCTGCATTTAACGTTCTACTAGCGAAATAGATTGGATGAAAATGTTTTTCTTTTCTTTGGCCAAGCACGGCTCCAACAGCACTTTCACTTGCATCACACATTAGCTCAAATGGAAGATGCCAATCTGGACTTGCTATAATAGGTGTGCATGTGAGTTTTTCCTTTAATGTTTCAAACGCTTTTATGCATTCTTCATCGAATTTGAATGGGACATCTTTTTCAAGTAATTTTGTTAGTGGTTTAGTTATCTTAGAGAAATCTTTTATAAATCTTCGGTAAAAACCGGCATGTCCAAGAAAACTTCTAATACCTTTGATATTAGTAGGAGGTGGTAATTTTGCTATTACTTCGATTTTTGCTTTGTCAACTTCTAATCCTGCTCCAGACACTTTATGTCCGAGCACTATTCCTTCTTTAACCATGAAGTGACATTTTTCCCAATTAAGGACTAAATTAGCTTCTTCACATCTTTTAAGCATTTTACTTAGGTTGACCAAACAACTTTTAAATGAATTTCCGAAGACAGAAAAATCATCCATGAAAACTTCCATAGATTCTTCGATCATGTCATGAAATATTGCAATCATGCATCTTTGCAATGTAGCAGGTGCATTACATAAACCAAAAGGCATTCGTCTGTAAGCATATGTTCCAAAGGGACATGTAAATGTTGTTTTTTCTTGGTCGAGAGGATCGATTGGAATTTGAAAGTATCCAGAAAAACCATCGAGAAAACAAAAGTATTCGTTTCCTGCCAGTCTTTCCAACATTTGATCCATAAAGGGTAAGGGAAAATGATCTTTAGCTGTAGCCTCATTGAGTTTTCGGTAGTCAATACAAACTCTCCAACCAGTGATTGTTCTGGTGGTAACTAACTCATCATTCTCATTTGTAACCATCGTGATACTACCTTTCTTTGGCACACAATGAATTGGGCTTACCCACGGGCTATCAGCTATGGGATAAATAATTCCGGCATCTAGGAGTTTTGTTACTTCCTTTTTTACCACTTCTTGCATGTTAGGGTTTAACCTTCTTTGTTTTTGAACAACTGGTTTCTTATCATCCAACATCTGTATTTTATGTTTGCAAAATGAAGGACAGATTCCAGGAATGTCTGAAGTTTTCCAAGCAAAAGCTCGTTTATGATTTTTAAGAACTGTGAGTAGATCTGCTTTATTTTTTTCTGAGAGTTCAGAAGATATTATAACTGGGAGCAAAGATGTTCCTTCGAGAAAAGCATACTCAAGATGTTTAGGAAGTGGTTTGAGTTCGAGGTCAGTTGGTGGTTCTTCGATAGATTTCTTTATTTTGTATTTTAAGTTGAAAGGTATTTGTTCGAAAATGATTTCTTCTTCATCATCGGTGTCAATTTCTTCGCTCATGGCAATAAATTCTTCAAACTCAGCATAGAGTTTTTCTTCGAGAATCGTTCCTTGAATTGAGTGAAGAATATCTACTCCTTCGTTTAGCAAATTGTCAAAATCCTCCTCGAGAATTTCGTCAATGACGTCTATGCTAAAACATGTGTCATCATTAGAGTTGGAATGTTTCATGGCTGAATCGGTTGACAATAATAGTCTTTCCTCTCCAATTCCTAAATTTAATTTTCTTTGTTTAACTTTTATTATTGCATCAGCCGTGTGTAAGAATGGTCTTCCTAGAATTAAATGAACTTTGCTGTCTTCCTCCATTTCTAACATAACGAAGTCAACAGGAAATGTGAATTTGCCAACTTCGACTAGCATATTTTCTGCTATTCCAACCTGGTATTGAAAAGAACGATCGGTTTCCTGCTAGGTGCAAACAACCTTAAGTGGCCACGCCAACCTCCTAAAAAGGGAGGGTTTCACCTGGTTTGAGTCTGTGTGGCGGTGGGTTCAAACCCCGTAGATTAGTCGGCCAAAAAGGTCGGAAATCATTGTTATCAAAAAAAAAAAAAAAAAGAATGATCGGCTAGTCGAACACTCATTTTAGTAGGCTTGAGGGTTTCTAGAGAAAGTTTAGCATAGAGAGAATATGGCATGAGATTGATACTTGCGCCAAGATCAGTTAAAGCATTACAAGAGAATGTTTTACAAAAATTACATGGAATGAGAAAACTTCCGGGATCTCCTAATTTTGGTGGAACTTTATTTTGGATTATTGCTGAAGATTCATTGCTTAGAAAGGTTGTGGATATTTGTTCTATTTTGTTTTTGTTACTAACAAGTTCTTTAAGAAATTTACCATAGTTTGGCATTCCGGCAATAACATCGATTAATGGAACGTTGATTCGAACAGCACAAATCATGTCTAGGAACTTTCCATATTGAGCTTCCATTTTCTCTTTTCTAAGACGTTGTGGATATGGAATTTTTGGTTTGTATGGTTTCAAAACAGGTATTTCAGGAATTTCTTTTGTTTTGGTCTTTTTCTGAGGTGATGGTTCATCTTCTTCCTCACTATCAAGTTCAAAAGAAGGTTGTGTTTGACTAGGATTAGGAGGTGGTTCATATGAGGTACCATGTCTAGTTGTTATGGCATTTACATGCTCATGACGAGCTGGTGGTGGTTGATAAGGCTTAGAAGTACTACTTCTTGGGTTAGGTGTAGTGTTACTTGGAAGGGATCTTGGTGGTCTATTAGCTTGTTTTTCAGCAAGTCTATCGAATTTTTCTTCTAGATTTTGGATAGAAGCTTGGTGGTTTCTTGTGGTGGATTCAAGTCTGTCTTTGAGATCATTGAAAATGTTTTTAACGAACGTGTTCGTGGATTGTTGTGACTTAATGAATTCACCTACTTGTTTTTGGATATCAGGTTTTTCTTCAGAATATGATCGAGGTTGATCACGATTATAATCGGGTCTATCATCGATTACGATAGTCATTTTAAAAACGAGATCGTCTAAATGTTTGAATGAATTTGGCTTCCTCTTCTCGAGACATAGGTGTGTCATCATCGTTGCAATTTGCGGTTGAATGATTTCCACCACAATTGTTGCAAGATTCACATTTCTCTTTCATTTCTTTATACTGAGCATCTATTTTGATGGCCATGGCATCCATTCGAGCCATAATTTTGTCAGTGTCAGAAATACTACTGCCTTTATCGGCGAAAGCAAAAGTTTTGCGAAGAGCGGATTTAGGTTTTTGGTTTTTAGCCCAATCATGTTTGAGTAAGACTTTGTCTTCGAGTAATTGGTAGGCTTGATTTGGTGTTTTGTACAGGAAAATACCTCCTGCAGCAGCGTTTAAAGCTTCTTGAGTACTCTCGTCAAGTCCATGGTAAAAGATTTTAATTATATTCCCTTTACTTAGACCATGTCCATGACAATTCCTGAGCATTTCTTTCATTGGTAACCATGATTCGATTAAAGTTTCTCGATCTTGTTGAGAAAAAGCACGAATTTCACCGAGAAGTCGGTCGAATAAGGCTGGGGGAAAGAATCGACTTATAAAAGTTGTACGAAGCTCATCTCATGTTGCTATGGTTCCTTCGTCGAGTTCATCTAACCAGGTTTTAGCTTCTCTGGTTAGGGATAATGGAAACATCATGAGCCGAATGGCTTCATTTTCGGTTTCTCCGTATCTGAACATTTCACAAATTCCAAGGAATTCGTGGATGTGTTTGTGTGGATCAGTTTTTGTTCTACCATCAAATTGATTTCCTTTGACAAGGGTAACATGGTTTCCTTTGATGGCAAACTTATTAGCAGTGTCAGGTAGGGTTATTGCGGGACCAGGAGTAGGAGCAATTGTTCGTTCATTTGCCCACATGGGTTCATTGTCGGTTTCGTCCATTGGGTCGTGAAGATTGATAAATTTGATAAAGAATCGATAAAGAGAGAGGTCGTCTACAGATGATCGTGTGACCATCCAATATTGGATTTATGATGATTAGGACAACTGAAATTCAATTCGGATGAATCAATTTTCAGTCTCTGAGGTAATAAACATGGCGTGCTTGGGTAATAAGTGCGACGTGCTTCTGGGTTAAAGTTTGAATTTTTGAATTTTAGTTTTCTAGAAAAGCGGCGCTTCTTTGAAAAAGATCGTTGTGAGCGTGGTGCAAGAGCGGCGGTTTCAATTGAAAACCGGCGGTTATTTAAGACAGAATAGATAATTTTTGCAATGTAACACAGAAAAGTAATCTAAATGCAACTAAAAACGATTAAACAAATAATAAGAGAGCAACTACTAGTCCCCGGCAACGGCGCCAAAAACTTTGATATGTTTCGAAAGCTTTAAATTTATAATACTAATTTTACCGATTCCTTATTACTCAAAAACACGGGTAAAAGTATAACCCTCGTTTATAGTAAAGAGTTTTGGTAAGACCAGGTCGTTCCACAGGGACTGAGGTTTGCTCTTATGTATCAATTAACTAATCAAGATGATTTAGAAAACTTATGCAGTTGTTTTGAAATTCAAATATGAGACAGATATGATTACTTGGATAGTTCTTATAACTCAGTGATGGCATATGATAATAATCTCAATGGCTTTTAACAAATGAGTAGTTGTTTTCGTCAAAATAACGTTTCATCAGTTAATGTTTGTGATTCAAGACTTATGTCTGCTAGTATTTAAACGAGTGGTTAACAAGTATAAGTACTAGTTGCAATGTTTAAAACTCTATTGTTTATTTCAATACAAAAGCGATTTCTCCTTCAATGGATCAACATACATAGACATATGTTGAAAACCATAAAATACTAGCCGAATCTTTCAACCCTTTTCAAGTAGTAATTATAATCAAAGAGATAAACAATGGTGATAAGTTTAGAACACAGCAAGGTCGTGATATAAAGAGGAAATCAACAAGAGATCATAACCATAACCAAACACTTTAATATATTAACATATCCAAGCAACCATAAGGAGTTTAGCCTAACATGGCTTTCATAATAACGCTTACAGTGGTAATATCGTACGAAATGATCAACATACTTTCTAAATTAATGTAATGAAGAAGCTACCGTCACTAGCGATCACCACAATTAATATCGAGATAGTATTACAAAGCTTTTAGCACTTTGACTTTATTTCTATCAACCCAATGATTGGAATACGAGATGGAATATTTTCAGAGCTTTGTTGGTTGTTGGGATGAGAGTTGGTGTTGAAAATGAGGCGAAATGAGGCTCTATTTATAGGCAGATGTTGACTGGCCAGGTACTGAAGTACACCGCAGATGAGTAAAAGATCGGCGTGAATTTCATAGAATGTCGGCGCACATGAAGATAAACAACGGCGGCCTTCAAGAGTTTTCTTGGAGCCAAAGGGTCATTAATAGAGGCTGAAGGCTGGCGTGCTTGAGACATAAGATCGGCGCACTTTGCTTGTTTTGACTTAGATTATATAGGATTATGTTAGCCCCCATAACCGGCGCACTTTAGACAAAATCTCGGCGCTCTTTTCTCTTAGAATAGGCTTTATCATAAGATTATCTTGGATTTGCACATTTTGCCTTGGTTCATGAAGATCTTTGTCTAGAGGACCTGCAATGTATTTTCATGCAATTAAGTATCGAAAGTCCTTATAAATCATATAGAAACTAACAAGTAACGCTATGTAAAATATGAATAATTCGAGTGTCATCAGGACTACTTATGTACATTAGGCAAACTTGTAATGTGTAGAGCCTATAAATACCTCTCATGACTCTCCATGAGGGGAGTGGTTAAGTGTTAGGTTTATTTTATTGTTTCATATTAATAAAAGTTATCCTTATCTTCTCTACCCTCTCTCTACTTTCTCTCACTAGAAACATGTATCCATTCACCATGTTTGATCAACCAAGACCTCCCAACATAGGGTTCGAGAAGAAGACATCCCTAAAACTGCGTTTAGAACTCGTTATGGACACTATGAGTTCCAAGTGATGCCGTTTGGTTTAACCAACGCGCCAACAGTGTTTATGGATCTCATGAACCGTGTGTGTAAACCGTACTTGGATAAGTTTGTGATAGTATTCATAGACGATATCCTAATCTACTCTAAGAGTAAGAAGGAACATGAAGAGCATTTGAGGCTCATTTTAGAGTTACTGAGACAGGAGCAACTGTATGCCAAATTCTCTAAGTGTGAATTTTAGATCCCAAAGGTACAGTTCTTGGGTCACGTGATTGATAGCAAAGGAGTTCACGTGGATCCTGCAAAGATTGAGGCCATCAAGGAATGGACCGCTCCAACAACCCCATCATAAGTTCGTCAATTTTTAGGTCTAGCAGGTTATTACCAGAGATTCATTGAGGGATTCTCTAAAATATCCAAGTCGCTGACTAAATTAACTCAGAAGGACGTCAAGTATGAATGGGGAGAAAAGGAGGAGGGAGCGTTCCAATTGTTAAAGGAAAAGCTGTGCAGTGCACCTATACTAGCTCTACCTGAAGGTAGCGAAGATTTTGTCATATACTGGGACGCTTCGCACAAAGGTTTGGGAGCAGTTTTGATGCAACGAGAGAAGGAAATAGCTTATGCCTCTCGATAGCTTAAGAAGCACGAGAAGAATTACACCACGCATGACCTAGAATTGGGGGCCGTAGTGTTTGCTCTTCGAATTTGGAGACACTACTTATATGGCACCAAGTGCGTCGTGTATACCAACACAAGAGTTTGCAGCATATTTTGGATCAAAAGGAACTAAACATGAGACAACGTCGGTGGCTAGAGCTACTTAGCGACTATGACTGCGAAATCCGTTATCATCCCAGGAAAGCTAATGTTGTGACAGATGCCCTCAGTAGGAAGGAGAGACTTCCACCCGTTGATAGTTAGATCCCTAGGAATGACGATTAGCTCACCACTACCGTCTCAGATATTAGCTGCTCAGACAGAAGCGCTAGAGAAAGAAAATCGACCAGCTGAAAATATTTATGGGATGGCAGAAAACAAGAATGGTTTTGTAAAGCGTACGGATGGAACCTTATGCTTTGGACAGAGAAGTTGGATACCCCTCTATGGAGGAATTTGTGAGTTGATTATGCATGAGTCGCATAAATCAAAATACTCTATCCATCCTGGAGCTGATAAGATGTATCATGACTTGAAGAAACTGTACTGGTGGCCGAACATGAAGGCTGACGTAGCTCTATACGTCAGTAAATGCCTAACATGTTCCAGAGTTAAGGCTGAACACCAGAAACCGTCAGGGTTGTTGATTCAAACTGAACTGCCTGTTTGGAAATGGGAGAGGATCACCATGGATTTTATCACAAAATTACCAAGAACAGCTAGTGGTTGTGACGCTATCTGGGTAATTGTTGATCGACTAACGAAATCCGCTCACTTTCTTGCGATTAGCGAAAATGACAATATTGATAAACTTGCTCGACTTTATGTGAAGGAGATTGTTTCTCGTCACGGTGTTCCTATATCTATCATCTTTGATTGCGACAGTCATTTCACGTCGGCCTTTTGGCAGTCACTCCAGACAGCCATGGGGACCCGACTCGACATGAATACTGCATACCATCCCCAGACTTATGGTCAAAGTGAGAGAACCATCCAAACGCTGGAGGATATGCTTCGTGCTTGTCTGATTGATTTCGAAAAAGGCTGGGAGAAGTATTTACCCCTAGCCGAATTATCGTACAACAATAGCTATCATACTAGCATTAAGGTCGCACCGTTCGAGGCGCTGTATGGCCGAAAATGTCGTTCGCCTGTCTGTTGGGCAGAAGTTGGCGAAAGCCAGCTCACAGGCCCCAAACTCATTCAGGAGACTACCAAGAAAGTAATACATATCCGTGATCGTCTACAAACTGCCCAGGACCGACAAAAAAGTTATGCCGATCAGAGACGAAAGCCCCTTGAGTTCCAAGTCGGAGACCGAGTCATGTTGAAGATCTCCCCTTGGAAGGGCGTGATACGTTTCGGCAAACGTGGAAAACTCAACCCTCGATACATTGGTCCGTTTACAATCCTAGCTAGGATTGCACCGGTGGCTTACCGATTGGAGCTACCTCAGGAACTGAGTAGTGTTCATGATGTCTTTCATGTGAGTAACTTGAAGAAGTGTCTTTCTGATGAAACCACAGTAATCCCTGTGAAGGAAATTCGTGTGGACGAAAAGCTAAACTTTGTTGAGGAACCTATTGAGATTGTGGATCGTGAAATCAAACGTTTGAAACGTAGTCGAATTCCGCTCGTCAAAGTTCGTTGGAACTCTCGTCATGGACCGGAATTCACGTGGGAGCGCGAAGACGAATTTCTGAGGAAGTATCCTCGTCTCTTTGCGTCATCATTATCGGGAAACTCGAAGTGAAACCCGGGACGGGTTTCTTCTGAGGCTGGGAGGCTGTGACAACCGGTAATTTTGGGACCTTTTCTAAATTCACCGCATTATATTTTTATAAACATGAGAATTGAGTTATCGATAATTTTATA
>LBNU01010104.1:70850-87620 GCA_014162995.1 Artemisia annua
AGTTGGATACCCCTCTATGGAGGAATTCGTGAGTTGATTATGCATGAGTCGCATAAATCAAAATACTCTATCCATACTGGAGCTGATAAGATGTATCATGACTTGAAGAAACTGTACTGGTGGCCGAACATGAAGGCTGACGTAGCTCTATACGTCAGTAAATGCCTAACATGTTCCAGAGTTAAGGCTGAACACCAGAAACCGTCAGGGTTGTTGATTCAAACTGAACTGCCTGTTTGGAAATGGGAGAGGATCACCATGGATTTTATCACAAAATTACCAAGAACAGCTAGTGGTTGTGACGCTATCTGGGTAATTGTTGATCGACTAACGAAATCCGCTCACTTTCTTGCGATTAGCGAAAATGACAATATTGATAAACTTGCTCGACTTTATGTGAAGGAGATTGTTTCTCGTCACGGTGTTCCTATATCTATCATCTCGGATCGCGACAGTCATTTCACGTCGGCCTTTTGGCAGTCACTCCAGACAGCCATGGGGACCCGACTCGACATGAATACTGCATACCATCCCCAGACTTATGGTCAAAGTGAGAGAACCATCCAAACGCTGGAGGATATGCTTCGTGCTTGTCTGATTGATTTCGGAAAAGGCTGGGAGAAGTATTTACCCCTAGCCGAATTATCGTACAACAATAGCTATCATACTAGCATTAAGGCCGCACCGTTTGAGGCGCTGTATGGCCGAAAATGTCGTTCGCCTGTCTGTTGGGCAGAAGTTGGCGAAAGCCAGCTCACAGGCCCCAAACTCATTCAGGAGACTACCAAGAAAGTAATACATATCCGTGATCGTCTACAAACTGCCCAGGACCGACAAAAAAGTTATGCCGATCAGAGACGAAAGCCCCTTGAGTTCCAAGTCGGAGACCGAGTCATGTTGAAGATCTCCCCTTGGAAGGGCGTGATACGTTTCGGCAAACGTGGAAAACTCAACCCTCGATACATTGGTCCGTTTACAATCCTAGCTAGGATTGCACCGGTGGCTTACCGATTGGAGCTACCTCAGGAACTGAGTAGTGTTCATGATGTCTTTCATGTGAGTAACTTGAAGAAGTGTCTTTCTGATGAAACCACAGTAATCCCTGTGAAGGAAATTCGTGTGGACGAAAAGCTAAACTTTGTTGAGGAACCTATTGAGATTGTGGATCGTGAAATCAAACGTTTGAAACGTAGTCGAATTCCNGTTCATGATGTCTTTCATGTGAGTAACTTGAAGAAGTGTCTTTCTGATGAAACCACAGTAATCCCTGTGAAGGAAATTCGTTTGGACGAAAAGCTAAACTTTGTTGAGGAACCTATTGAGATTGTGGATCGTGAAATCAAACGTTTGAAACGTAGTCGAATTCCGCTCGTCAAAGTTCGTTGGAACTCTCGTCATGGACCGGAATTCACGTGGGAGCGCGAAGACGAATTTCTGAGGAAGTATCCTCGTCTCTTTGCGTCATCATTATCGGGAAACTCGAAGTGAAACCCGGGACGGGTTTCTTCTGAGGTTGGGAGGCTGTGACAACTGGTAATTTAGGGACCCTTTTTAACTTTACCGCATTACATTTTCATAAACGTGGGATTTGAATTATCGATGATTTTATTGAGCCTTCGGAAATTTCGTTGGAAAACTGGAAGTTTATATAAAGTGTTTATCACCCTACGTACTATTTAGGCTATCTATGCACTTCGATGTAGGCACTACTTGACTTTGGCACTAGAAATCCTAATGAAGTGCGTATTTGACGATTAACGGTTACGATTATTTCATATACACGTCCTAAATTTTATATTTAGTTTTTCCGAGCCGTGAGTGATAAAACGTTTTGAGTGGACTTAAGATGGTGGCAACAAATATTTTCTGGTTCAAACTAAGCCGTGATAATGGAAAGACGAGACAAATGAATTTTATTTATTCAATGAGTTACTTAAACCTTACGAGGAATTATTTTAGAAATGTGTGGTGCATATTAAAAACAATTTAGTGGCGTCCGCTTTTACTTGTAAAACTTTAAAAAAATAAATGTTCGGGAGAGATTTGTGAAAAATAATTGTTGAGGTCCTTGTCTCAACCCATTTTGTAAAGATGTAACCAAGGAGGGACCAAATACTAATTTTTATAAAATATAACCAAATAAACACCTAACCCTATCAATATTATTTCATTTTCACATAACTCACTTTCTTCTTCCTCCCTTCTTGACCACCGCCGGCGCCACCACCTCCACACCATACACCGCCGCCACCACAACAACACCACCACCTCAAAAACATTAAATCTCATCTCCTTAATCACCCACCACCACTCACGCGCTCAAAAACGACCTCCATCATCATTTTTAATCATACCCCGCCACCTACATCATCACTATGATCTCCAATCTTGGTCTAGTATCTATTAACAAGAGGTAAGAAAACGTGATTTCTCACAAGATTTGACTCAAACCCGAGTCAAAACTCGCTATATATTGGTTTTGGATATAAAAGATTGATGGGTTTAATGATTTTAACATTTATGGTCACGTTTGGTATCATTTAGATGGGTGTTTGTCAGATTTGTGGTCAACTCGTGGTCAAACCCACGAGTTGGGTATGTTTGGTTACTTTCTTGATTTACTAGTATGCTTCGTTATTGATTTTGATGGATAATTATTGAACTTTGATGCTTGGGTTAATGATTCTTGAAGTATATGCGTTCGGTTCTTTTTATAACAAGAGTAGCCCAGTCCAGATTTTAACTAATAAAAAGGGTCAAAAGACAGTTTGACCTGTCATTTAAGGGTCATTTGAACTGGTCCAAAAATAAGTAAAAATTCCCTCGGACTCATTTTTTCGTGCTCTTTCCAATGGTGTGCTCGGGGAATATTTTTGACTTCATCTGAACCTCGTAAAAAATGAAAACGTTGTCGAAACTCATCCGAAAATCACCGTTTTTGTTTTGTTTTCAAACCCTTTGTACCTGCAAGACATAATACACCATTCCAAACATATTTTCCATATAATTTAATATATTTCATGGTTATTAGTCCATTTAAGTGCGTTTTTGAGTATGAAAATGATGTATGTTTACGCATACATCAAAATCCCCCACACTAAAGTATTGCCGTGTCCTCACGCAATGTCATCAACTCACGCTTTTGAAATAAATAATTTCAAACCTCTTTTTACTAACTTTGAAAAGTAGCAAAACGTTCAAAAGAGATTAAGAAATCATTTATTCTAAAAACGCCCCGTTTGACCATTTTATTAATACATAAACTATTTTTTTATACTTTTTCCTTTTTATTATTATAAGTGACAAGAGCCGACTTTCATTATCTTTTGATAACTTTTAGGATCATAGAATAGGAAACACTACTCATAAAGAAGTGACCATTCGGATAGAATTCATCGTCCTTGATTTTTCACAAGTCCCCAAACTAAGCTTAAAAACGGGATCACAGCTTACTTACAAGTTAGATGCTAACGCTACCCAAGGAAGTTACTTGTGAAATAACCTCTCGCTCCCAATTCTTAGTGTATCTAGATTTTTTTTACTTTTGTTGAGAAATGAATTGCTTCATATTTTCTCGTTTCTATATATTTTTAGTCCGATAAAGATACCAAGTTTAGACGCTAAGTAGTATTTCATCTTCTCTCAATAACCGTTGCGTTAAAAATGAGGTCCACATCAAGGATTTAGGATACATATGAACTCAAATATATAAGTTGAGGAGTACTACACGTGCACCTCATGTGACTAGTCTAGGACCATCCACATGCACCTTACGCGCCATCAACTTATATACAACTTAAGCACTTAACATTCATCCCTTATTCATAACTTTCTTAACTTTTTTTTTTCTTTTTGCTTTTTTTTTTTAAACATACCTTTTTCATGGAACTTTACGGGTAGTTCCAAAACCTCATACATAACTACAAATCCAAATACTACAACACTTTTTTGACTTTATTTATGATGATCCTTGATGTGTACTGATGCGTATTTTCATCATGTTTTACATTTATAAACTAAGACGTACAAGGATAAACACATACTAACGGGCAGGGTACCCGGTCGCATGTAGTAGAGCCTAGGTAAATCCGAGTGTCGTCCCTCAGAGCTGTTGTGAAAGAGATCAAAGCATGTTATGTGGTAAAAGATAATAATGAGGTAATAGTTTTGAATAACATTCGTCGCAATGCACATCACAGAATAGAATCAAGAGAAAGAAGGAAGAGATAAAGCTTTAATCCAAGTAATTCAGGTTATAGTTCAAGATCGTAAACATCGTACAGTGGCATAAATATCACAAAGAATTGCAGGGTAAGGTCATCCTAGTCTATCTTTCCTTCCTATCGCCTCAGGAACTATGGCGCATCCCATGTAGTAAGCCAAGGTTGGATATTTGGTTGAGTCATTAAGCGCCAAATCTAATAGATCACATTCGGTAGAGATCCGGCCTTTCGACATCTTAAATCACTCTAACTTCGTCCTATGGTCAATTCTCACACAAGGCAGCATGGTCAGTTGTCATCCCTCCCATTTCCTTGTAATCCATCAGGCTAGTGTCCTATGGTCAATTCGTCTAGCCTGCTAACTAAACTGGGGTCTTAATTCAGTTTAAGCTAGCGTAACAGATATAAACAAGCATATAATACTACTGAAACTAGTTCATGTGAATGGACAAAGAAGATATCTCTACAAAGCAATAAAAGAGAACAAATAACTGAATAGAACTTGAATTAATAATAAGTATTCATCAAATGATTAAGGGAAATCGTAAGAGAATCCAAACTCGAATACAAATGATTAATGTAGACGAGAGCTTTCATCTTCTAGCTCCTAACTCCGTCATCTTCTTCTGGTGGTGCTCTCCCCAAACCCTAGAGAGGTTTGGGAAAGGGGAGATGATCTCAAAGTGGAAAAATCGGCTGGTATATATAGGCCATGAAACTGCTACGGCGTAACGCTATTACTAGTTACGCCGTAGTTCTTGATATCTTTAATTGATCTTATCCGTGAGCATCGTTACGGCGTAGTTGGAAGAAATGTTACGTCGTAATCTCAATTACGTCGTAGATGATAAGTAGTGCTACGCCGTATTCTTCAATAAGTTCTCCCAGTTAGCCACGGACTCTTCAATACGTCGTAACATTGTTACTAGTTACGACGTAGTCTTCAACATTTGGATAATTCCACGTCATCATAGGGTTACGGCGTAACCTCATCACTTAGTTACGCCGTAATCTTCAAGTTATAGATAATTCCACGTCATAATATTGTTACGGCGTAACTTCATTACTTAGTTACGCCGTAGTCTTCTTGTAATGATAGGCTTAAGTCTTGTCTTGAGTCCAACTTCATCCATTTGTTGCTCCATACCCCATCAATAGTCCTGAAACAAAATATGAAGCAATAAGACTACATAATAGACAATAATAAGCTAAAATGACCCAATATGAGGGGAAATTGACACTTAAATATCAGGGTTATTTGATGTTATCAAATATCCCCCCACTTGAACTCTACTTGCCCTCAAGTAGACCTTTTTAGAAGTACTTTCAAAAAGACATTCCCCATTATTACTAGGGAAACATTCATTTTAAAGAATATCCTATGCTAGAATTTCTCGAAGCCGAACACCTCACGAAAAGGGGAACAAACACTCACTCTCTCTTTATATTCTAAGTGTCAATTTTCGGGGTGATCACTCATTGCACAGTCATAGTATGTATTCTATCATAGGCTTGGCAGTTACACAAAACTCCCCCACTAGAGCTAAGGTCGGTACAACTCTCGAAGGCAACATTGGGTGAACATATATAAGGTTAAGGGTGTGGTGTCGTTACTAACATGCTACGGCGAAAGCGACAAAGGAAATGATACATGACCGGAACGCCGGGCAAGACACCAAGACCTGCTCGAATCCTTCACCTAAGCATGATTCACGACTAAGGGTAGGAATAGACATGGGATTTCACATAATGGGTGTAAAATGAAAAATAAGAAGCAAATAGTCTAAGCCTACAACTAAGTCATCACCATTTACCGTTCGCCCAAGGTCTAAACTTTGAAACGCAGAAATTAGATCATAGCAAGTAAAATGTGCCATTAGAGGACGTCATTATGGGCACAAAACTTGATCTTCATGTTGGTGTAGAATTATTCACCAACTTTTTTTCTTCAATTTTGACCGAAGTGGCCTCTTTGATACTAAGTCTTTATAAGCTCTTTATCAAGGTGCTATACATAGGTGCACCTGTTTATTTCAAATATCTACATACGGAATTTCACATTTTTTTTACAATAATATACATCCCTCCACTTGAGATGCACAATACATGAGAAATTGGGGGGTCTTCAAATGATCTTCAATGATATGTCTTTGTAGCTGTGATTCCTGAATTCATCCATTTAGACCTCGAACTAGGGCAAACAACAACTTCCCAATCATAGACTAGACTACACGGTAGGATAAGGTGTAATGGTGTATCGAAACAATATATTTTGGGTATGAATCGAAAGGAATGGCTAAAAAGGGTGTAACTAGGGGTATCTTGCACTAAAGATGAGTGCAACAAAAGGGTTTACACGGGGGTCGAGAAGTCGAGGTGACTAATCGATAAACACACACATATAAGGCAATTTGGGTGATAATCCTAAAACATTGCCTTCTAAACTTGTCCCTTCCAAACGTGTCTAGCACATTACTCGTCTATGGGTTTGAAATGATGTAAAAGCCAAGTTCTAAAGTTTACAAAACTACCGGCACACTCAATATTTTGGTGGATTTGGGTAAACAGGGTGAAACTGAATAGGCTAATCCTCACCATATTAATTCAAGTGTTAAATGCGCTCGGCTAAGGTCTATTCTAAATCGGTTAAGAAAAACATGTCAAAAGTTTAAAAAAAGGCAAAATTATTCAAAATAAACTTGAAAAATGAGGGCTCATAAAGATCAAGATAATTCTACTCCCGTCCCCCCACTTGAAATGTATAAAGTCCCTTTTGTACTAAAAATTAAGTAAATGTGAAGAGAAGGTAGAATTAGAGCGAGAACTTCCCTGAAATTTGCTCCAAAAAATGAAAGAAGGATCACGAGAAGTCTTCGTGCCTTCAACTAGCCTTTATAAGCAAACTTAATTTCCTTGAAATCACAACACTACCACAAGCATAAATCTAAAAAATAAAAATAAAAAGAAAAATCCTAACTCACTTTCGTAGGAATCACGGTTGCATTTAGCATATGCAACAAGTCTTTTAAACCACTTGGTGTCCCAAGTGGACGAGTTAAGTCTCGTGAGGGCTTACAGGGAACATACCCACAAAGTTCATTTAATTACTATTACAAGTTTAGTATGTGTGAAAATATTTTGAAGGATACACCTCAGAGAAGTGTTACGGCGTAACCAAGGAAATGAGTTACGCCGTAATCAGAGAAAACCTGGAGAGATCAGCTACGGTAGGAAGGTTACAGCATAGTTGTAGTACAAAGTTACGCCGTAATGGCTGATCCGAGAGTATCAGTTTCTGCAGTAAACAGATTCTCTCGCTCCTCCATGCTCCAGTTCCTGCAAAAAATATAAGACAAACATACAAACCAACAAAATTAAGGATAATACGGGTTGTCTCCCGTAAGAGCACTTTTGTTTATTAACGAGTCTTTAAGTTAGACTCATTCCCACGGTTAGTTGCTTATTGTTCTGGGTAATCATGCCCGTTCTTGTCATTCGTATTCGTGGGAGCATTTTTCCAGAAAGCTAGATCAATCATAGGATTTGACCAGAGGTTTTCCATGTGAGAAAACCTAACTTTTGCCCACTCATCGCGGCATTGAACCTCAGTTTGTTTTTTAAGCTGAACGTTACCGACTGTTGGGAATTCTAGAAACTACTGCTGAGGAATGCTGCTGAAAGGATCCTGCGGATAGCTTTGCTGGTTTCTGCTGAACGTGTTTCTGCGGATGAGAAGATTCTGCGGATATAGTTAATCTGTAGAATGTAAACTTAGTTTATTCTAGGACAGGATATGTAGAATATTTTTACTTGTTTTACTGTTATTTGATTCTTGTAAGAAGGGTTAGGGTTTCTTGTAGTATAAAAGGAACCCTTGCTAATGCATTATGTACGTTTTTGAGAATAACAGTATTAGTTGATAATAAACGATCCATAGAGGATCAAAGCATTGTTAGTATTTGTGTTGTGCTTGTATTTATAATTCCGCTAAACAATACAAGTAGTAGAGATTCTCTTTTAGAGTGTTTGTGATTACACAGACATTGCTAACGATCCAAAGGCTCAAAGATCTATCAAGGTCTAAGTTTCAACAAGTGGTATCAGAGCCTCGGGGGAGTCTCTGTGATATTTACACAACTTTCTTTTTCCAACTCTTACAATCAACACCATGCCAGGATCATCTGATGATTCAGAAGTCACTCAACCAATCAATGCTACAACGCTACATCAACTCAACCTCACCATGAAATGCAAAATTTCCCTATCTAAAGAAGGAGAATTATGACTTGTGGGCCATGAAGATGCATAATTGGATCACTAATATTGATTTCAATATGTGGTAGGTAGTTCTTAATGGTAACAAGTTAAGGAAGACCACCAGAGATGCTGATGGTCATCTGACCTTTGTGGCTCCTACATCTGCTGAAGAAGTTTTATCTGTTCAAAGAGAGAACAAGGCTCGAACTATTCTTCTTCAAGCTATCCCAGATGAACATATAGGTGATTTCCACTACATGGACGATGCAAAGGATATTTGGATGGCTATTAAAGCAAGGTTTGGTGGCAATGAGGAATCAAAGAGGATGAAGAGATCTGTGCTCAAACAACAGTTTCATGAGTTCCAGATCTCAGAGGAAGAGGGAATTCACAAGGGGTATGACAGATTTCAGAGAATTCTGAGTCAGTTAAACCAGATGAAGGCAAAACCAGACAATGAAGACTGCAATGCCAAGTTTCTACGATCTTTACCTCCATCATGGTTGCAAGTCAGTATTGCCCTCAAAGCTAAACGTGGGCTTGATAACCTCACCTTTGATGATCTCTACAACAAGCTCAAAAGTCTTGAGCCTGATGTTCGAACTCACACTCGTTCATCCACTCCCACTTACTCAGCTTTTGTGAGCACCACGTCCAATAAGTTGACTCCTGTTGCAAGCCCATCTTCCTCAGCATCATCAACCTCCTACGTCACTTCTAGACAAACAACTCACTCCCAGTCTAGTAATGTGATGGAAGACATGCTTCAGTATTTTGTTGCTGATTATGAAGATCAGCAGCATCTTACCTATGAGGACTTTGATCAGGTTGACCCATTGGATTTGGAGGAAATGAACCTGAAATGGCAGATGGCTATGCTCTTAGTGAGTGTCAGGAGATTTGAGAAAAAGGCTGGAAGGAAGTTTGGTTTCAAGGCAAGAGATCCAGCTAGATTTGATAGAAAGAAGGTCAAGTGCTACAATTGTGGTCAATTCGGTCATTTCTCCAAAGAGTGCCAGAGTAAGAAGAATGATGATGATGTAAGGTATTCTGCCTATCAGCAGAAACAGGTTGGAGCTGGAGAAGCTAAAGCAATGATATCTCTGGATGAGCATGTGAACTGGAAGATACATGAGCCTGAGAGTGATGATGAGAAGAGTCATGATACTGAGCAGAGTGGCATGCTGGCTTGGTGTGACACAAAGGATGAGCATGATCAGTTTGCCTTTATGGGCATCTCTCAGGTACATAACTGTGTTTTTGGTTGTAATGATAAATATAATGATCTTAAGGAAGCTTATGATGACATGAAACCTAAGTACAATGAATGCTTTGTAGCTCTTCAAGCTCACAAAGATGCTTTAAAAACCTTAGAGCAACAAAAATTATGGTTTCAAAAGAATCAGATTGCTTATGAAGAAAAGATAAGAGTGTTGGAAAGAGATTTAACAAATGCTTTAAATGAGTTAAAATATTCTGAAAAAGAAAAAGCTAGGGTAGATTTAGAAAAACAAGAATTACAAGAGAAGCTAGATAATGAGGTGGATAGGCATAATAAATGGCTAATTTCAGGTGGTAAGTTAGCTGAATTACTCTATAGTAGTCAATCTGTAAAATCTGAGATAGGATTAGGTTTTCAGAAGTATGTTGGTGTAGAGGCAATCAATGATATAAGGAACTCTACACCAGCAGGGTTAGCAAATTATGTAAAAGAAGGAGATTTACATGCTGTCAATGGACCTATTAGAGGAGAACACATGCCTACCACTAAGACCTCAGACTTTGATGGATCACACCATCTCTATGGCAAAAAGTCCAATGACTTGCCAGACCCTACTTGTAACACTAATGACTTTGTCTCTTTTTCTAACAGTGACAAGTCCTCAGACCAAGGGTCTACCATTTATACCAGCTGTGATTCAAGTGAAAAGTCTGACCTTCCCAAGACCCCACCCAAGCATACACCCAAGTCTGTTAGAGTTGCTACTGATGAACCAAGTTCTGACACAGCTTCACTTGAAGACTTGACATTTAATTCTCTGCAAGACAATGTTTTTAATTTTTTGCAAAACAATTCTGATAATGTTTGTGGTTTGAATACTTCTCCTTGTTTTGGAACATCTTCTATTTTGAATTAATCTTCTAAAAAGAAGAAATGTTTTGTATGTGGAAGTAAATTTCATTTGATTAAGGATTGTAATTTTCATGAGCAGAGAATGGGTGTGTGCTAAACAGACCAGACCTAGACCAAAGTGGAAAAATGTTACTGATATACCCCCTTATGTTCCACAAGCAACTCCCCAAACCAGCAGATCCAATCCTGCTGATAAATCAGTTTCTGCTGATAAGTCAGTTCCTGCGGATAGACCTGTTTCTGCTGGATGACCTTTTCCACCCAGTAGGAAAAGACAAGTTGCTAGACCATTCTATAGATCTAATAATTCTTACTTTTCGAATGGTTTTTGGCCTAGTTATTATCACCCAATGTATATGGGGTGGGGGGCACCATGGGATTCTGCTGTTAAGCCCTCAGCAGGTTGTTCTTGGAACTGTATGGGACGAAATTTTCAAAACAGACCTAAGAACAATGGTGGATCTTATATATCTCCATGGCCTAACACTTATGATCCACAAGGCAGACTCAAGTCAGTGATGACTTGAGTCTCCAAAGTGTACTAATTTTTGTATATTATTTTTGTTGTTCTTGTAGGAACATCCTCTTAAAAGTAAAGCAGTAAGCATAGTGGATAGTGGTTGTTCTAGAAGCATGTCAGGGAATAAAGACATTATACATGATTTTGTGCCAATTCAACATGGTGGCTCTGTAACTTTTGGTGGAGGTGAAGGTAGAATCACTGGGAAAGGAACCATCAGAACACCCAAGTTGGACCTTCAGAATGTGTACTTTGTGAAGGAACTGCAAAACTTCAATTTGTTCTCAGTCTCACAAATTTGTGACACCAAGAACAAAGTCTTCTTCTCTGAGGATGAATGTCTTGTGCTGTCTAAAGACTTTCAACTTCCAGCAGATACAAACATTCTACTGAGAGTTCCAAGGAGCCACAACTTATACACATTCAACCTGTATGATGTCCAACCTACAGGTGACCTAACATTTTTGGTGGCTAAAGCATCTCTAGATGAATCTACAAAGTGGCATAGAAGGATGGCTCATGTAAACTTCAAGACCATCAACAAGCTTTCCAAACTTGGTCTAGTTGATGGACTTCCTTCCAAAATCTTCACCAATGAACACAACTGTGTTGCATGTAACAAAGGGAAGCAACACAAAACNCTTGTGCTGTCTAAAGACTTTCAACTTCCAACAGATACAAACATTCTGCTGAGAGTTCCAAGGAGCCACAACTTTTACACATTCAACCTGTATGATGTCCAACCTACAGGTGACCTAACATTTTTGGTGGCTAAAGCATCTCTAGATGAATCTACAAAGTGGCATAGAAGGATGGCTCATGTAAACTTCAAGACCATCAACAAGCTTTCCAAACTTGGTCTAGTTGATGGACTTCCTTTCAAAATCTTCACCAATGAACACAACTGTGTTGCATGTAACAAAGGGAAGCAACACAAAACCTCATACAAATCCATCAAAGCTGTGAGCACCATTTCAGAACCTCTTCAGCTGCTACATATGGATCTTTTTGGTCCAACTCAAATCCGCAGTATTGATCACAAGTCCTTCTCATTGGTAATCACTGATGACTATAGCAGGTTTTGTTGGGTATTCTCTTTGAGAACTAAAGATGAAACTTTTCCAACTCTAAAAGAATTTATAACCCTTGTTGAAAACCAGCTAAATAAAAAGGTTAAATGTATTAGGTGTGATAATGGGACAGAGTTTAAAAATGCCTTGTTAATTGAACTTTGTGGGTCTAAAGGGATAAAAAGGGACTATAGCAATCCAAGAACCCCACAACAAAATGGGGTTGCTGAGAGAAAGAATAGAACCTTGATAGAGGCTGCAAGAACTATGCTTGCAGACTCTAATTTACCCACTATGTTCTGGACTAAAGCAGTAAGCACTGCTTGTTATGTTCTGAATAGGGTATCAATCACTAGACCTCATAACAAGACACCTTATGAACTTCTCACTGGTAAAGTTCCCAGTATTACACACTTTAGACCTTTTGGTTGTCATGTGACCATTGTGAACACTAGTGATCAATTAGGCAAATTTGATGAGAAAGCAGATGAGAGATATATTGTGGGTTATTCAGCTCATAGTAAGGCCTATAGGGTGTATAATATGACTGATAGAAAGATTGAGGAAACTCTTAACCTGAGGTACCTAGAAAAAAAGCCTAATTTTCAGGGTCAGGGCCATGCCTGGTACTTTGACCTAGATTATTTGACTGATTCTTTGGGTTATACTAGATATGTTTCTAACTAATCTGCAGGTACAAATGAGTCTCCCACTAACAATCAAAGAGCCATGGATGCTGACTCTGACTCTGACTTTCAGTTAGAGGAAGCAACTATTGTTGTTCCTTCTTTTCCCTCTCCTCATGTTTCAGGTTTAAATGAGATACATGCTTCTGATGTGGATGGCATAGATTCAAGTTATGTAGAGGCATTAGCTAGACTTCAGCAGCAAGAACATGCAGCCAAAGAAGCTGCTGATGCATTTGGTTTTGAGTATGCTAAAGATACTGAAGCACTCTTGAGGCAATCTGCTAATGATGTCCGCAGAAACATAGAATATGCTGAATGTAGTCCTGTTTTTGCTGACAAAGTACCTCATGTTCCTGCTGATCCAAATACTGCTGATGCTATTCCTGCTAGACCATCCAATTCTGCTGATCCTTTTCCCACTACTGTCAGTCCATCCCAGAGCTTTGAAGACCCTTTTGGTAGATTTTCATCCCCCACTGATCTTGGTAATCATCAACAAGCTACTGGCATTTTCAGTACCTCTTCTTATGATGATGATTTTGCTCCTACACTGAACAATCTTCAACCATCTGTTGAAGTTAATCCCATCCCTACCAAAAGAATCCACACTATACATCCTCAAGAGAACATCCTTGGAGATCCCAATGCCACAGTTCAAACAAGGAGTTCAGTGAAGAAAACACAATTTGGAGAATATGCTTTTGTTACTTATGTCATGGCTCAACAAAGAGACAACCACATAGATCAACAACATTGTATGTTTGCTTGTTTCTTATCACAGGTTGAACCAACAAGTGTAGCACAAGCACTTTCCATTGCCAGTTGGGTAGAAGCTATGCAAGAGGAAATGCAAAAATTCAAGAATCAAGAGGTTTGGATTCTTGTGCCACTACCTGATGGAAAGTTTGCAATTGGGACAAAGTGGATCTTGAAGAATAAACGGGATGCTAGGGGCATTGTGGTTAAAAATAAGGCTAGATTAGTAGCTCAAGGTTTTAGACAAGAAGAGGGGATTGATGAGGTATTTGCACCAGTGGCTAGGGTTGAGGCCATTAGAATCTTTTTGGCATTTGCTTCTTATACGGGGTTTGTGGTCTATCAGATGGATGTGAAGGGTGCTTTTCTATATGGGGAGATTGAAGAAGAAGTATATGTTACTCAACCTAAAGGTTTTGAAGACCCAGAGCATCCTAACCATGTGTACAAAGTTGTGAAAGCTCTCTATGGACATCACCAAGCACCTAGAGCTTGGTATGCTAGGCTATCTACATTCCTGCTGAAGCATGGATATAGAAGAGGAGCTATTGACAAAACACTCTTTATCAAGAAGAATTCAAGGGATATCATTCTTGTGCAAGTATATGTGGATGACATCATCTTTGGATCAACTAAGGAAGCTTGATGCAGAGAATTTGAGGACTTGATGAAGGGTAAATTTCAGATGAGTGCTATGGGAGAGATGACTTTCTTTTTGGGTCTACAAGTGCAGCAAAAGCCTGATGGTATCTTCATCCATCAAGAGAAGTATGTAAAGGACATTCTTCCGAAGTTTGATATGGAGAATGTTAGGACTGCAACTACCCCATATGAAACCCCCAAAACTAAGAATAACCTTGAAGCAGATCTTGCTGTCAATTTTCACATGTACAGGTCCAGGATTGGGTCATTTATGTATTTGACAGCTTCAAGGCCAGACATTACATTTGCTGTGAGTGCTTGTTCTAGGCACCAAGTCACACCCTTGACTTCCCATCTCAATGCAGTGAAAAAGATCTTTAAGTATCTTAAAGGCCAACCCAAACTTGGCCTTTGGTACCCAATAGAGTCTCCTTTTGTACTGGAAGCCTACAGTGACAGTGATTATGCAGGTGCTAATTTGGATAGAAAATCCACTACTGGAGGTTGCCAATTCCTTGGAAGAAGATTAATATCTTGGCAGTGCAAGAAGCAAACAATTGTGGCCAATTCTTCTACTGAAGCAGAGTATGTTGCTGCTGCTAATTACTGTGGCCAGGTTCTTTGGATACAAAACCAACTACTTGATTATGGGTTCAATTTCATGAACACTAAAATCTTTATTGATAACCAAAGTACCATATGCATTGTTAAGAATCCAGTATATCATAATAGAACTAAGCACATTGAAATTAGGCACCATTTTATTAGGGATGCAAATGAGAAACACTTAATTCAGGTGCTTAAAATCCATACAGATGATAATGTGGCTGATCTTTTAACAAAGGCGTTTGATGGACCTAGGTTTAATCACTTAGTGGTCCATATTGGGATGGTTAACCCTTGAATGCTGTGTTTGAGGGGAGACATAGGCCTAAGGGGAGGCATATGTCTCTGGGGAGGATTTGTAGAAAATGTATTTTGTATATTTACTAACTTTCTTTTGCAGGTTACTTGTTGTATAAACTAACAATTATTTGAATTGGATTGGTTTATGTGTTTTGGTCTGTATGTTTGTTTTGCAGCTAAGCTGATTCTGCTGATGTATGTTTCTGCTGAGGTTACTGTTTCTGCTGATAATATTGTTGCTGATAACATTTCTGCTGATGTTTTGGAAGTGCATCCGTATCATTAACTCATATCAGTAAAATCAAATTAATCAAGTGTACTCAGGGAACAAACATCAAAGTGATTGTTAAGGAGAAAGTAAATTCATTAATCATCAAAAGCTTATTACAAAAGATGGTGATTCTACAGACCCTAACAAAATTGAAACATGACTCTAACCCTGACACTACTCCACCTTTCCTTTTCCCTTCCCCTCATCATCAGAGAGGTCTGAATCAAACCCCTAATTTGGAGGTTTGGAAGAATTCTCTGCTGATCCTGTTGGAGTTGAAGGAGCCTGATCTTGGGGTTCATCCTCATCTGAGGAAGTACACATGAAGGGTGATATGAGCTCTCTTGCAGGTGGTTGGAGAGGAATCCAAGGATTGGAGTCTTCTGAAGATTCAGGTGACATAGCCGGATTGGGAACTGTGCTTGATGATCCAACATCATTCATCTTCTTCTTGGATGACTTTTTGGGAATTTGGTTCTTTTCTGCATCTGGGGATTCATCTGTGCTCCTTGTTGGTGATTCATTAAGGTTTGGAGCATCAGATGAAGATTCAACAATTTGGGGTTTTGAGCTCATGGTTCTTGTTATTGGTGGATAATTAGGTTTGGTGCAAGTTTGGATCTGTTTTATAGGCAAAAGTCAAAGTGTAGGTCCATGAATGCGTATTAGGTGGCAAAATAAATGCTCTAAGATTTATCCTAAAGATTTTTTTGCACAATACTACTGAGGGTGACTCTGCTGATCAAATGGTTCCTACGGATAGCTTATACAGTTCCTGCTGAGAGGTGTTTCTGCTGAGTGTAGTTCCTGCTGATAACATATTTTGGATTCTTTCAGAAGTATTTACCTTATGCATAGAATAAGATGAATGACAACAAAGAGATAAATTAAAAGTTCATTCATATTCACCAAAGGAAGTTACAATCAATCCTAACATCTAAACAAACACAACTGAACACATCATAGCACCTAATCCTGATTTCTATTCCCTGTGAGGGTACAAAATAAAGCTCTCCATGCAACAAGATTGTCAACGGGTGTCTCAGTCTTGTTCTCTTCATGTGTATTGACCCTCGTACTCAAAAGACTAAACACATCCGAGCACCTTACTCAAAAGATTGAACATATCTTAGCACCTAATCCTGTTTTCTCTTCCCTTTGCCCTTGGGATCAGATGTGCCTTCACCAGCCCCCTTGTTCCTCAGCACCTTCTCAACATCTTTGGGCTTTGTCTCAGGGGTCCATAACTTCTTGCAAACAAGCCCCAATACCTGTGGAGGTGGTTTTGGCAACTTCTTGGCA
>LBNU01010104.1:106536-119551 GCA_014162995.1 Artemisia annua
AAAAAAAAAGTTGGAAATTTTTCACGAAATTTTTTTGTCACGTGTGAAAAAAAATTTCGTCACACGTGAAAAAAAAATTTCGGCGCATGTGAAGATTTTTTTTCGTCACATGTAAAAAAAATAAATTTTCGTCACATGTGAAAAAAAAAATTCGTCATATGTGAAAAAAATAAATTTCCGTCACATTTTTTTTGTCACATGTGAAAAAAAAATTTCCCACTTGTCAAAAAAAAATTCAAAAAAAAAATTTTTCGAAAAATTTTTCAAAATTTTTCAAGAAAAATTTTTCAAAATTTTTCAAAAAAAATTTCGAAATTTTTTTAAAATTTTTTGAAATTTTTCAAAAAAAATTTCGAAATTTTTTTAAAATTTTTTGAAATTTTTCAAAAAAATTAGTTAACTAATATTAGCCACTAGATCAAAGTTAAAAGAGGGTAAAATGAGTGGCTAGGATTAGTTCTCGTGTTCTCACAAAAATTAAATTTCTCACATGAATGGCCCCCTATATATATATATATATATATATATATATATATATATATACTAGACTTCAAAGCCCGCCCGATGGGCGGGCATGACTTGTAATTATAATTTTGATGGTGTCAGTTAACGTAAAATTATTTTTAAGGACGCCACTTTTATTTTATTTTGTTAGGCTATTGGTTCACGGTTGAAAAATCTTAAGAGAAAGTTAATTATTATTTTTAAGGACGCCGATTTCATTTTATTTTGTTAGGCTATTAGTTTATGGTTGAATTTTTTTTAGAGAAAGTTAATAATAATTTTGATGGTGTCAGTTAACAGAAAGTTATGATTTCGAACTTATAATTATTCGTTTGATGGTTTAGTTAACAGAAATTCATTTTTAGGACGTGGAGCTTATCTAATATTTTGATGGTATTAGTTTACGGTATTTATTTTTTAAGAAAGTTGAGCGTGACGTACATTTTAATTGTTAATTGGTTTTTTTTATTTAGAAGACTTTTTATTTTTTTTAATTTTAGCATTACGTAGTTTTTTTTTTCTTTCTTTTTTTCTCTTTTTTGCAAGTGATCATGTATTATATGTAAAAAGAACAATCATAAGTATGACAACAAATCAATAACATGATGGTTATTCATATGCGAACTAAAACTTATTTGTACACAACGCTTATTATGTATTTAGTGTATTCGTCATCTTTGTCACAACAAAGAACCTTTGTACCCCGCCGTGTTCGCTTCATATTAATCAACCACGTAGACGATGTTTTATATCAAACTTTAATGCGTAAGTATTTGTTTTATGCTACCTGCTTGACCCTTTCACGCAAAGTGACAAAAGCAAACACCTGTTTCAGACCAAACAAAGGTATAAGCCATCTTTTTTTCTAAATGATAAAGTTATTGAGTTGAGTTTATGAACTACTATAAGCTGTTAGCTTAACTTGATAAGTTAGTAAGCAAAATCTCTTCCATTGTCACACATAAAGCAATCTGCAAACTTAATAAAGCGCCACATACACAACAATGAAGATCACCATTAAATATTTCAAATATTGTATTGACACACCGTATAGTTTTATTAGCAAGATCAGTATCATTCTTTTGTTGGTTCATCTTGGCAGTAGCAGCAGCTCTGGCTAGGATCTGGTGTGGATCTTTGTTTTAAAGAAACAAAAGCATTTAACTTCAAACCTGCCTTGAGTCGTCGAATGCGTTTGGCTGCTACTCCCATGTGTACCGCTTAATCATTGTTTGCGTGTTTAAAAAAAGACAAACTGTATAGTTTTATTAAAAAGTGAATATGAATATTGCAAAAGTTTAAATGACACGAAGGTAATGACTAAAAATATAGGCCTATTATTAATCAAAGAGTTATCTAATTTAAACCCAATTTAAACCCATTACTGGTGGTCATGTTTAAGAACTTATTTTGGCGGATGACAACTGATTATCATGCCAGCTAGGTGTAATAAGGTTTAGAGGGACCATGAATAGAATGTCAATATATTAATATATTGCACAAATATGTCCTCAAAATAAAAGCTTAGTTAAATGTTTAATCTTGCTTATTGTCGTGATAATGTGCAAGCGTAACACGTAATATTTCGTAAATCTGAAGTTGTAAAATGTGTCAAATAGGAAAAATTAAATATATAAGTTGTGTGAGTATTAGACACTGTTTCAGAAAGCTCTATTTGAAGGTGTCGCATCGACAATAACTCCTTATATATTTGAAATTCGAAATAACATTAAGCATCCATCAACTATTGTGACCGAGCATCAATACATTACATGCGAAATCGTTAATAGGGTTGTAATTTCATAAGGGAAATGAATCAAAAATGGTTAGAACATCAAGCATGAAGCAGTTGTATGCATATGCCATGTGACAACTCACCCATTCCGTGAGACATTGTTGGCCCGTAGGACACTTAATATTCACTTGCTTTTATCCTCTTATAAGCTCAAGCAAGAAACTCTTGAGGAAGTCGTGCGGGAACAGGTGCACCAATAAGGAAATCCGTACCCATATCCACTACTATATGGATCGTACCATGTCGGATCAACCCATTGACCTATCTCAAGTGCTGCAGGTTGTTTGAAACACAAAAATCTTTAAGGCTTGTCATAAAATATGTTGCTTTGTTAAAATGACATAGACGTAAACTTCTGTTTTTGGAAAAACATTTCATTAATGCAACGTCAACTACTTTTGAAAAAATGCAGAACCGCTAATCAAGATCAGGTACATATCAGTTTTGCATGATCTAGCAAAATGGCTTAAAATTAAAATTAGATATAAACATTCTTTAATCGTTAGTAGGGCTTATTGTCTTTCACAGTCGATTAGATATCAATCAAGAAAAATATAGTAATACCATTACCTGAGAAACTTTCAAAGATGCTTTGGCCAATGAGCTGAACCTCGACTGTCATAAGGAGCATCACCTCTGCCTTTGTGTTTGTGCCAAGTCTTAAATCTTTAATCATTGAATATGTGTCAAGTGTTTGCATCGAGTCTAGCTTCTATCTGACACAAGCGGCAGTGATTTACCAGGTTTGCCAAAGGCGGCCACACTCACAATGGTCAACTTAGTAGGGGGCTAGCCGCTAGCATATTGGTCATCAAAGAATAAGACCCTGATATTGCATCTAGTGATATGAAGCTAAAAAAGAGAACATAATAGGAAAGAGTTTGCGTATAGAGTAGTACATGCCTTATGATTCTAGACCATTTCTTGCCAAACATATCGAAGACATGCGCTCTCCCATCCTCGCATCCAATAACAGCCTCTGGATACTTCTGTTCTCATTGCGCCTCCATATGGATATCTGACTTACTACAACCTAGCGAAGATGCAGCCAAATATTCACCATGTTAAGAAATCATGTAGTATAATAGACCATCTTAAAAAAGAAAAAGGAAACTAATGCTTCGTACTTCATGAATAATTAATTGATGAAAATGCAACAAAACAACTGAAAATCCCAACGAATATAGAAAAATAACTTTTAAACCAAACAAAATAAATAAAGCAGATGTAAAGCTCTCAAACTTGAATGTAATGTATAGAAACTTACCTTGCTCTCGTCAAAATTAAAGACAATCAAAGAGTCGTAAGTGGAAGGTGATCATATTCAGCCAGACATTTATATCTTTCTACAGACCACAGCCGCATCACCTATCATAGATGAAAATCAATATTCGTTGACATATTTTTCTATAGAGACCGAGCACCTATTGCAATGATAAGATATTTATAGTTGATGCTTTCTCCTGCTGCAGTCAATAGTGTGTTACGTCTCACATCAGTAAACTTTACTCGAGTACCCATAATCAGTTCAATTGAGTGGACTAACATGACAGCTTGCTTGTTAGTCTCTGCGTATTCTACTATCACATTGAGTAAAAAAATACCTACAGCGAGTTGAAGTGATGATATTACAGCTTCTCACTTGATTTTCCTCCTGTAAGTGTTTCACATGTGTTGCTCATTTCCTCTGGATGTTCTCCCTTTATCTCCACCTTGGACGATGCTTTGGGAGTTTGTACTTCAGATATGAGTACGTCGTCCTTTTCTTTCTTCTCAAACGAAAAGTTATGTGTAATTTTTATGTCCTCGGTGGCTCCTTCAATGGTGGAAGAGACTTAGATATTCTTTAATTGTGTTTGCTTTCCGCATTAGCCTGTTCAATCCATATAACTTCGGTTATGTAATAGTTCGTTTTGGATTATGTGGCAATCAAGATAGTGAGAGTGAAGTTCTATTTTTGGTTTACCTATGTTAGGATTAGGGATACATAATCATGGGGCTAAGACCAGACCAGCAACAATTGATATTAAGAACAGGTACAAAAGATCAGAATATGGGGCAAAATCTTCTATTTTATTTATGAAGTGAAGTCTAGTACATTGTTCAATATCTGCTATTCTAATATATAGAACAAACACCGACATAAACAAAACCGACATATACAAAACAACCGACATACAAGTTTCCTAATACATCTTATAATACTAACAAAATGACCAAAATACCCTTACTACTAATATTACCAAACTGCCCTTAGGAGTTTAACTCAAAACATCTAACAATCTCTACCTTGAGTTCAACTCCTAAGTGACGCCAAAGTTTCAATCAAATTCAGAAATTCCAAACACTAGAGGTGCTAGACAAATTCATAAAAAACGATCGAATCTGAAAAACGATCCAAACACAAATGCCGATGTCTTCAAAAAATCAAATGTTAACCGACAAATCAAACTTGGTTAACCAAACAAAACGAATCGGCTCGAACGATCTTCAACAAAGACAATCAAATTCGGGCAACAAACTTCAAAAGCCCGACAAACGAAGATCCAAATTTCCAAGATGACAAATTCCAAACGATCGAACAAACTTCAAACGACTTGAACCAAGTCTTCAAATGCCAAATCGATCTTCAAATGTTATATTTACGTCTCAAATTAAAATCTATTAACTCAAAACATCTAACAACCTATTCAGTCAAGATGGCCTTTATCAATGTATCATCTTGATTTTCTATGATTGTAATTAGATCTTTAGCTGCAAAGTCAAACAGTTAGAAAGTAAAAGTGCTTTTAAATGTATTCAACGTTATGATTTATTTTTATTTTTTTGCAAATATAGATTAGTATTGTAAATCCTACGTAAAACATTTATCATTATCATGGAAAACGATTATGGACAAAAAGTGTCTACTGATCAACCCAACCCACATTATTAAATCATGCCTTCTGATATGAACCCGTTTTTACCCATTAATATCCCGCCCGACCCACCAATTGACCTAAAAAAACTTTATAGGGGTTAGTTATGGATATATTGTGCTTACTATAGGGATCCATCTTTGACAAGAATAAAAAGTTGACATCCCAAACTTGGTGTGCTGAAAGGAGATAAGGACTAAGGTTGCAGTAATGATCCAGTAATCAAACCACCACCAATCTTTGTGCCCCCACAATACTCCATGACCGGTTTGTATTCAGCTCTTCCCATCAGCCAAAGGTATTCATCCGCATTAGAGGCCTCACCAGTCGACCCAAAGCTCCTACCAAATTGAACATACTGTATCATGGTTACAGCTTAGGAGCCTTAAAAAAATGGTTACAGCTTAGGAAATAAACAATAATTTTAATAGTTGCAGACCCTTGTAAGATGGTGAATGTTGTGCCAAACATGTTCGGCATTTTTCAGAAGTATTGTACTGTCATAAGCCTACCGATATTTACTTTTAGAGAACATGAGTTCATTTACAGTTTGTTATTATTCTTAAATATTGCCAATTTGACAATCTAAAAGCCAATAGGAGACCTTGTATTTTTTAAGTATAATAGATTTTAATTTGCTGTAGTTTCTCATTTAAAAGCATGTGTTTAAGTATATAACATCTAATGTTATATTTTTGTGGCTACAACTACCATAATATTCTTTGGATACACCGATCTTGGCTCATTATCCATTACAAATAACATGTTGTAACACTTTGCTGCAGGTTGTTTGAAACACAAAAATCTTTAAGGCTTGTCATAAAATATGTTGCTTTGTTAAAATGACATAGACGTAAACTTCTGTTTTTGGAAAAACATTTCATTAATGCAACGTCAACTACTTTTGAAAAAATGCAGAACCGCTAATCAAGATCAGGTACATATCAGTTTTGCATGATCTAGCAAGATGGCTTAAAATTAAAATTAGATATAAACATTCTTTAATCGTTAGTAGGGCTTATTGTCTTTCACAGTCGATTAGATATCAATCAAGAAAAATATAGTAATACCATTACCTGAGAAACTTTCAAAGATGCTTTGGCCAATGAGCTGAACCTCGACTGTCATAAGGAGCATCACCTTTTCCTTTGTGTTTGTGCCAAGTCTTAAATCTTTAATCATTGAATATGTGTCAAGTGTTTGCATCGAGTCTAGCTTCTATCTGACACAAGCAGCAGTGATTTACCAGGTTTGCCAAAGGCGGCCATACTCATAGTGGTCAACTTAGTAGGGGGCTAGCCGCTAGCATATTGGTCATCAAAGAATAAGACCCTGATATTGCATCTAGTGATATGAAGCTAAAAAGAGAACATAATAGGAAAGAGTTTGCGTATAGAGTAGTACATGCCTTATGATTCTAGACCATTTTTTGCCATACATATTGAAGACATGCGCTCTCCCATCCTCGCATCCAATAACAGCCTCTGGATACTTCTGTTCTCATTGCGCCTCCATATGGATATCTGACTTACTACAAATATTCACCATGTTTAGAAATCATGTAGTATAATAGACCATCTTAAAAAAGAAAAGGGGAAACTAATGCTTCGTACTTTATGAATAATTAATTGATGAAAAAGCAACAAAACAACTGAAAATCCCAACGAATATAGAAAAATAACTTTTAAACCAAACAAAATAAATAAAGCAGATGTAAAGCTCTCAAACTTGAATGTAATGTATAGAAACTTACCTTGCTCTCGTCAAAATTAAAGACAATCAAAGAGTCGTAAGTGGAAGGTGATCATATTCAGCCAGACATTTATATCTTTCTACAGACCACAGCCGCATCACCTATCATAGATGAAAATCAATATTCCTTGACATATTTTTCTATAGAGACCGAGCACCTATTGCAATGATAAGATATTTGTAGTTGATGCTTTCTCCTGCTGCAGTCAATAGTGTGTTACGTCTCACATCAGCAAACTTTACTCGAGTACCCATAATCAATTCAATTGAGTGGACTAACATGACAGCCTGCTTGTTAGTCTCTGCGTATTCTACTATCACATTGAGTAAAAAAATACCTACAACGAGTTGAAGTGATGATATTGCAGCTTCTCACTTGATTTTCCTCCTGTAAGTGTTTCACATGTGTTGCTCATTTCCTCTGGATGTTCACCCTTTATCTCCACCTTGGACGATGCTTTGGGAGTTTGTACTTCAGATATGAGTACGCCGTCCTTTTCTTTCTTCTCAAACGAAAAGTTATGTGTAATTTTTATGTCCTCGGTGGCTCCTTCAATGGTGGAAGAGACTTAGATATTCTTTAATTATGTTTGCTTTCCGCATTAGCCTGTTCAATCCATATAACTTCGGTTATGTAATAGTTCGTTTTGGATTATGTGGCAATCAAGATAGTGAGAGCGAAGTTCTATTTTTGGTTTACCTATTCAGTCAAGATGGCCTTTATCAATGTATCATCTTGATTTTCTATTATTGTAATTAGATCTTTAGCTGCAAATTCAAACAGTTAGAAAGTAAAAGTGCTTTTAAATGTATTCAACGTTATGATTTATTTTTATTTTTTTGCAAATATAGATTAGTATTGTAAATCCTACGTAACACATTTATCATTATCATGGAAAACGATTATGGACAAAAAGTGTCTACTGATCAACCCAACCCACATTATTAAATCATGCCTTCTGATATGAACCGTTTTTACCCATTAATATCCCGCCCGACCCGCCAATTGACCTAAAAAAACTTTATAGGGGTTAGTTATGGATATATTGTGCTTACTATAGGGATCCATCTTTGAGAAGAATAAAAAGTTGACATCCCAAACTTGGTGTGCTGAAAACAGATAAGGACTAAGGTTGCAGTAATGATCCAGTAAACAAACCACCACCAATCATTGTGCCCCCACAATACTCCATGACCGGTTTGTATTCAGCTCTTCCCATCAGCCAAAGGTATTCATCCGCATTAGAGGCCTCACCAGTCGACCCAAAGCTCCTACCAAATTGAACATACTGTGTCATGGTTACAGCTTAGGAGCCTTAAAAAAATGGTTACAACTTAGGAAATAAACAATAATTTTAATAGTTGCAGACCCTTGTAAGATGGTGAATGTTGTGCCAAACATGTTCGGCATTTTTTAGAAGTATTGTACTGTAATAAGCCTACCGATATTTACTTTTAGAGAACATGAGTTCATTTACAGTTTGTTATTATTCTTAAATATTGCCAATTTGACAATCTAAAAGCCAATAGGAGACCATGTATTTTTTAAGTATAATAGATTTTAATTTGCTGTAGTTTCTCATTTAAAAGCGTGTGTTTAAGTATATAACATCTAATGTTATATTTTTGTGACTACAACTACCATATTATTCTTTGGATACACCGATCTTGGCTCATTATCCATTACAAATAACATGTTGTAACACGCCAAGATTGGGTGTGAAAAGTTGTTACCTTGTGAGTTGAAGGATAACTTTTGAGATTCGTGATAGAGTTGTGAAAAACAACTTCCATCTTCTCTGAACCCAAAAATTTTGACCTTTTGGGATTCACTACCTGTTTCTATCTACGACGTACAACACCTCGATGACACTCTTGGTCTGCACCAAACTGCAAAAACCTGCTAATTCAGTTAGATAGCAGAAAAAAGTTGTAAAGATGGCAAAAACATATACCAAATCAACTTCTTGAATTATGCCATGAATCTAGAGAAATTAGAGTCACCTATACCAAATCAAGGAAGCTAAAAAGTTTAAAATAAATCAATAAAATTTCACGGAATTTAATCAAATAGACTTCAAGTGCATATAAATGTAAACCTAATGGAAACCTAAGAAAGGGTTAAACATCAAACATGGATCCAACTTAGAATTTTTGATAAAGGTGCATGAAGCAACGGGGTGAAATGGTGATGCATAGAGTATCTGGTTATATGTTACTTTGTTGTTATACAACGTCTTTTGACTTGTGGCCACCGCATGACAAGAGGTGGTCACCATGTGGCTCACATTCCTCATTGTCCTTAGCTTCCCTGCAACTGATTCTTAGAATTTTATAGGGAAAAAAACGCAGGTGAGTCATTTGACTAAACTTAGTAATGCATATATGTTATTACATGGTTCAATATACATTGTGGTTGATAAGCTGGGGTACCTATATGTTAAAAAAACCAACACGTTAAGTGAAAAGGTAATTTGAAAACAGTTAGTTATGAATAAACCTTTTGACCCATTCAAAATAAAACGTTACCCGAATTGACTTATGGTAATGAATATACATAATACTTTATCATAGTGAAAAGGAGAGTGTTGTTAGAGATCTGGTTGCATCCATATCATAGGCTCCACATATATGGAAGTACATTCAGGTTGTCCATTTTCCGTGTCACGAGCTCTTTTCTTCCACTTAAAGCTCTCTTTCCCTTGTCCATGCTCGTGAGAAACTATCTGCTCCTGGGAAGCAACAATCCTTCGACATTTCTTTCACGAAAGAGATAGTCTATTTATGTGTACATATAGTGGTTTTAGTCTTATCAGTAATAAAATCATGTTGCGTACCATTTGATGTATCAGTAAGGGATCTAAAACAGACCCTCGCAGTTCGTTAATACATGTAACAATAGCATATTGGAAAGGGTTGGTATAGCTAAAACCATCATCTGTATTAAGTATGCAATAGTCCAACCACATAAAAAATAATGGGATCGCTTACCTCGAGCAGCTGAACGATTCGTCTGCTGCTAACACGCGGGGAGACGGATTCCTTCTCTACCGTTTGATTAGTATCTGTAACAACACGTTACAAAGAATTAGTATTACCCACTAATAACTTTGTTTTGTATACATGTTGAGCTATTACATCCCTGTGCGAAGAAGATCAGGCATCTGCACTTGTGACATAAGTAACACTCACAATATCCATAACATGAACGTTAGCATCAACTGCCTTGCCACCGTCCGCGTTATGGCTACTACCTGCAACATATGTGAAATAGCAAAAATAAAAACAGCACAAAAAATAGAAAGAATGTAAAGGTATTATAACTAATATGTGAAAACAATACCTTTCATACACCTTATAGAGAGTTGATCTTCCGTCGACTTTGACTTCGAAATTCCATCGGTTGTTTGAATCTGTTGGCCATACCTGTGCGAGATTGTAGGCTAGAAGAGTTGGCTATAGGAGCAACACGACGCAATAACAGAGTCAGATAAAAATGAATACCCAATATACCCATTCGCCCTTTAGTCTGTTCGTTTCATTGGTTACCTGGTCTACTCCAAATTTTGCAGTTTTCTGATCCAAACATACCTGATATATGAATTTCCAGCCTGATCCAAAAATTATTTCTTTGTGTAGTGAACTGATCCAAACACCCCTTCATTTACATTTTAGTATACAAAAGGAAAAAACAATTTACATAAATTAAGCACAATAAAGAATGCTTATGAGATCAAACAATTTACTAAAGGATAAGTGAATGCTCTCAACCACTATGTGAGAGGGAAGCTGTATTTTTCAAAAAAAGAATTGATTTTATATTCGAAAAGTCAAATAGTGTCAAAGAGGGGTGGGTTAAACGGGTCTATCTATCAACTCATTTTGGTAAACGGGTCACATGAGTTGTGTTTGGTTATGTACAAATACACGTTAGGTTCCACACTTTTGACCCGTTACTAAAGCAGATCGTGTTTGGGTTGAGTGGCATCGACCCGCCAAAATGAACCCAACCCCGATCCTACCCAATGAACACTCTTATTTGGCTTACTATAATCGATTCTACTAACAGGTGAAGTCCGCAGTCGAGCACCTCTATTATCTCATTATCATCTGTAAACTGTGGATTAGGGACTTGCAAGATCACCATTAGACCACCGAGTGTTCTTCTCTTGCAATCTTGAGACGCCAAACAGCCCTTGAAATTGCAGCCCCTAATAGCATCTTAAAGACGCCATACAGCCTCTGAAAATGCAGCCTCTAATTGCATCTTAAATATGACATTCCGGTGTGTCATGCCACGCGTCAAAATCTGCTTTCGCATCGTTAACATTTTTTGTTGGACTATAATGTGAGTGCAACCACTATTGTCAGTTTTGGTAATTTGAATTTTTCATTTATTGAATATGTAGAACTCACCAATTATTCAAATATTCGAACTGCCCCTACTCCCCTATCATTCCACCAAGCATAGGCTCTGAAATTCAGTACCACCATGAGCATGCTGTATGAGTATCTAACATTTTCCACTGAAAAACTGTCACATGCATATTTTAAACATTTTTCTGCCGTTTTATTACAGATTATTATCTGATTCTTATTGTTCAGTATCACATTACTATTCTTTGCGAAATGCCTGTGCAAACACCCCCTAAATGATATGCACAAGCACCCCCTCTGATAAGGAGTCTATTCTCCAACTCTTTAAAACTTAAAAGGACATATGTTGATAGTCAAAACTAACATCCAAAGAAACTCCCAATTCCCAAAACCCATCCTGAATAACAATGCAGCAAGCTGAAACATAAGACATGGATAAAGCATCTGAGAGAGTATCAAACAGTGACTCACCAATTGCTTACTGCAATCTATCATATCGTCTCGTCAAAGGCTGATACAAAAGAAAGAATCATGCATACATTGTACAAAAGTAGTTAGCCAAATGACCTCCGGGTATAATTTTTGGATTGGCTTTCATTCTTTTATTTTTCTGTTAATTACCTTCTGCAATATAAAAAACCTCATACCTCATACACATACCTCATACAGCTTTTGATAAATGATATATTAGGGTTTTGAGAAAAATAAACCCTACCTTGGCTTAAGGTATGAGGCATGATGTATGTTGAAGAAACATAATACACATCATAAGAACAGAGAATTATGCCTAATAGAAACGCATCAGGAACATAATAAGAAAAAAATGCATGCAACTAAAACAAAAGAGAATTCGCATCAGGAACATAATAAGAAAAAATAAAATACATGCAACCAAAAGAAGAAAGAATTCATATGTTTTGTGTAAACTGAAAGCTGTTATTTAACATTATACCTTGCGTGCAGTTCTACAAAACCTGCATAATCAGAAAACGTAAATCATTATAAACTGAAAACTGTTATTTAACATTATACCTTGCGTAGAAAAAAGCATTAGGGTTGTGAAGAAAAGGAGGCGCCTGTTTTCTTTCATCTTTTATAATTAACAAAATTAGTGTTAAAGTATTTTTATATCCGTAATCTATTCCTTTAAATATAGATTAACAATATCAATTATTTAAGCATTACTTAATTATTTTGCATTGTAAATCCCAAAAACTGGCTTGATCTAGTGGTTGAAGCATTTGTACGTAGATTAAATGACTCAGGGTTGAATCTTGTGACAACTGGCAAATTAGGGAGCTATTTAAAAACCCGCATTACTTTAAATTTAATGACTTTGGAATATTTGTAAGTCTATTCGCGATAAGTTGTAAACTTTGAATCGTGATTTTTAAATTCGTGGTTTCTATAGAATTTATATTGGGATTTTAAATTTAATATGGGATATATGTGGTGATTTATTTTTGAGATCATTATTAAGCACTACGTTGACTCCGGCACTAGGTATAACCTAACAAATTTAAATATCTTGAATTTACGGCTTAGTTTATATAATTATTAAAAGAATCGTGGAGTTTTAAAAATTTTGGAAACGAACTCGGTTTGAGAGTGTCGGGATACTTTGAAAATTTTACGATGACGGTCCTTGTGTTTTACTCCTAGTCACCCT
>LBNU01010104.1:122937-148647 GCA_014162995.1 Artemisia annua
ATATATATATATATATATATATATATATATATATATATATATATATATATATATATATATATATATATATATATATATATATATATATATATACACTAGATTTCTAAGCCCGCCCGATGGGCGGGCATGACTTGTAATTATTTGTTGCTTAATATTAGATGGTGGTTAATTTATTGTAATTATTGATTAAGTGTGATTAAGGGCTTCTTTCTTTTTAATTGATGTATTGTTTCTCTTATTGTTTTTGTTATATGTCATTTTTTTGTTATTTTTTTTGTTCTTAATTAATTGTAATTATTGATTAGGTGTGATTTTTTTTTAATATGATGTATTGTCACGATGCGTTTTTTACAATGAATAGCATACCTTGTGACAAACGCGTCGTGATTGATTGTAAAAAAACTCAACACCCTTGATTTTTTTGTTGTGCTGGCTCTTAATTTAGCAATTACTGTATACGAAAATGTCAAAGGTAGTAGTTATTTGTTGACGACTGTCACCTTCAGCAAGAAAATCTTCCAAACTACTCGAATCAACGGGCGTACACGATTGACTACCATCCATTTTCATCCTCTAACTGTCATATTTCAAAAAAGTACTATAATCAGTATAGACCACTCAATCATAGTATCCTCTGCTACAAAATGTAATGCCAGAGGAGTCGTGTCGGTGAAATAATCTTTTCCAAGTTTTTTATATTAAAGTCGATTTAAAGACAAACTGATTATAATGTAATTACATAGAATTCAAACTCATAAATCACTTATTTTAGAAGTTTTTATATTTTGTACTAATCGGTATTTGAGATTATTACAAATCACATTAACACCCACACCAAAGAATTACCCATTTAACCTGCCCCTTTTGCCACACCTCTATTAGTCATAATGTTTACGAAAATGAAAGATAATTGCATAGTATAAGTTATTACCTGTTTATCATCTTAAGTTGGCAACCACATCCCACTATTTCTTGTATGAAGCCAGTCCTGATCATCAATTACTTGCTACGTGCAATTTCAGATCAGTTGAGTCTGTGTAGATTATATCCAAACACCCATGTGTATCAGATGGTGCCTTCTGGCTCCCTTCTCTTTCTTCTGCTACTGCTACAACTCCATCATTTTCGATGGCCTGTTTGAGAAGAAAAAAGTTAGTGTTAATAACTTCAAACCAATACCAAAATATAAATATAAAAAATAGTATATAATAATTAAATAATATCTAATAATATAGATTAAAAATTATTTAATAATTACTGCATACAACTAATGCCGTGCATTTTAATTGACTAATACGTAGTATATTATGGAGAGCTGGTAATAGTAGTACCTGCTGCTTTTTAATTCTATCATCAAGATGTTGTAGCTCAGTTGTATTTCTAAGATTTGTTTCCTCAAGTTCAAACACAGCTTTTTGTAAGTTTATCCGCTGCTGAACTTTTTCACCGGTTTCAGGGCTCAATATGTACAACCAAGATAATTCATCATCCTATGGTCTTTCAATAGGTTTCTTGTTCAGTTATGATTCCTTTTACATGACACCATTAAGATATCTCTGATAGTGAGACTACTTGCCAGCCGTTGCTACAGCTGTAGAGAATAAACATGCTACATTGGTTCGAAAAGTAGACCAATTATAAACACTTTTAGAACCTATCAAATATAAGTACCCTTGAGCAATTAAATATGACTATCATCTCAAATAAGCATAATCTGATCTTAAATCCTTTAAATTAAAAAAAAAAATAAAAAAAAAATAAAACCCTTTTAAATTCGTGTATAAGACCCACAAATTAATCACTTACCTTTCTAGATACTCAAACGCTTTCGGAAAAGGCATTATTGTAAATCGTGGAAGTTAAACATCGTGATAATCTAATATGAAGAGCTTGTCTTCATCCAACGCCTGAACATGTATATAATCATTTTTATAAAACGGAAACTAAAATCTCAATACCAACGATTTCTCATATAAGCAGAAGTTAGGTATATTCTTTTACTTTTTGACAACTATTACCTGCTGCACAGACATGCCATTGAGATGACTTATAATATGCTCCTCTTTAAGGTATGATTCTGGTGGTCCATAAACTGAAGGATCAAGTTTGCTCACCGGAGGAAATACCTGTAAATTAACAAAGAAAAAGTGTACATGTTTATTATCAAAGGCATGCAACAAACATGCTAGAATGTTTACATCTATAATTATAAAAAATGCATTCAGGAACATACCTTCAGTTACTCTAATCTAATAGGGTTCACCCCTGCAAGAGTTTGGCGGCCAATTAAGTTCATCATCTCGTATATAGCTTGTTGAGTTCCCTGGTAATTCAATGATGTTTATGATTTATGATCAAGAAAGAGGTTGTAATACTTGTTAAAATAACCACTTGATTAACTTGATACTTACGTGGCTTGGTGCGGCCCTTCACATTCACAAATTATAAAATCTATACTTTGGTCATTATTGTCTTTTTATAATTTTCCATAACCGTAGATTGTTTGTTCTAAAAGTTTTGTTCATAACCATGGTAGAATATATATATACATATACCCAAATCCTAAAAAAGTTAAAGAAAACAATAAAAAGTAAATCTTTACCTGAACTAACCCTAATAACACAATGGTAAATATTAAATAATCAAGCAGTTACCTAATGTTTGGACCTGCAACATTTAGACCAGTCAAAGTATTTGAAGATGTAGTCAGACGAGTTTCGTCCTCAGGAGAGGGAGCAAATGAGATTATAATATAAGAATTCGGATCTGGTGGAGTGTCCCCTCAGAATGTGGTTGTTGACTTTGAGCAGACCCGCGCCCAGTAGCATGATTCCGGTGAAGATAACGTCAATATAGGAGTGGAAGACTTGCAGTACAACCTACATCATAACCCACAACCCAAGCATACAACGGATTCTGTGGATTTTCACCTTCTGATGTGGATAAAACAATAACTGCTTCAATAATTTGTCCTAAGGTGAATATCAGCTTAATTAAAATCCATAACAAATTGTTAAATGGACTCCATCTTTGTCGACCGATCCTTCCAGTTGCACTTGATTTAGTTGACGATGATGGTCCACTGTGAGCTTTTCAAACTTTTGGGCTGTGACCTGATCCATGAAGTGGTATCCGAATCCGAAGCATTAGAAACTGGGTTGCCAACTCTTCAATGCTTTTGGCGCTCAAAGGAGCATTAATAGGAAATAAACCAACATCCATGGCCATCTAAACATGATATCTCCAATCCAGTCTCACTGTACTCCGGTATAGTAAATAGTTTTGATATTACATGAAATGCATGAAACAGGGACATTGGCTGGTTTAAAGATTGCAGCCCTTTGTTGTTAAATATTAGCATAATCACATTATAATTCAACTTGAAATAACTCACTTGCCTGATCAAACAACCACAGTGAGTTGGTGATCACGTATACCCTTAAAATATTACTACGGTTACCTGTATGTATCTGCAAAATTACAATGTGATTTCAGAATACGACCTTTGAAATTGCAAAAATATTATAATAAATGTTTTACGTGTGCCGATTGGCCTATTTCTCATATGTATGGTCCTCCCATTCCAAGCCATATATAACTGGTTAAGAGTCATGGTTTGCAGGACAGTTGCAGACTCATTAAACCTTTCCCATTGCTCGTCACTTAACACCGAGGTTGTCACCCTATACTCTTCAGCATTTACTGTCCTATATATATTTTTCGGGTTCCAACTGTTGGTGATGAATACCTCACTTGTGATAATCAAAACGCTTCAACATATTAGAGCGCCTATGTAGAGTTATAATAATAATCCTAACAATTAAAGTTTAATCTCCTTGTTTTTGCAGACCATTAAATCGATATGCTAAATCAAAAATTCATCAAATTACAGCAATCCACATATGTCTCATACAGTATTAAAACAACTTGCATAGCAACAAACATGAATTAAAGTAAATGGCTATGATCGCAAGAGCAGCAGGAACCAATACATTTGGAATATGAAAATATATATACCTTATCAAGCTCCAAAATACAATCCTTATCTTGACGTATTCAAGTAACGACCCGTTAATGGACGTTGCTAGTATCGCTTCCTTTCTCTGTTTCGTCCTAAAATAGATGAAATATAAGCTGGTATGACCTAAAATGTTGGTGGAACTGTAGTATAAAATAGCTTAATAATTTTTTAAAATGTGTAAAGATAGTATCAGCATAAGCAATTAGGCATAAGACCTTTGGTGGTTAACTCTTTTGTCACGCCATAATCTGTTGAAAGTTTATTGAGCTCATCCAGAATCGCTTCATTACCCAGTATCAAAAATATGAGCCGAGTCAGCACTGCAAATTGCACCAAGTAAATCAGTGAGCCCATAAAACTAATGAAATAGTGAGATATTATGAAACTTGATAGCATTGATAAAGGAGTACTACTTGTTTCATAATGCAGCAGGGCTAATATCAACTACCGAATACGTACCACTTTATTAATTTCAATAGTCAATACTAATAACTTATGGAACATTTGTTTAAGCTTGAATATAGGCTTATGAGCATTAATGATGATTTAAGCTTATATTTCATAAGCCCTTAGGCTTTTGTTTCAGCTTATGAACTAATAGTTCATCTTTAAATCTTAATAACCTCATAAGACACAAAATTGGTAAGCTGGTTAAATGAGCTAAATGGATCGGCTCTTGGCTGAACAACTTATTTTTTACCTGAACCATTTCAACCCATCAAAATTTACCTGATATGCTGAACATAATGTGGTGTCACATGATTCGCATCAGGCGTTGCCCCTGTTCTCCACCACGACGGCTGCCTTATTGTTGTTTCTTTTGGGCTTGCCTATAAACCTCCTACAAAGCCTCTGTGTCAGTATAGCTAAGATGGTAAAGTAGTACGTTATACTTTGCTCTCACGTTGATATATTGTCTCAAAAAGAACTCTACCAGACTATTATAAGAGTAACACTCTATTGTATAATATTTATTAATAAGATTGACAGTAAGTTTTAAGGCTATACTCTGAACTAATCATTCTAAACTGGTACCTAAACATCCTAGCAAATAATAGCAATAGTATATTCAGATTANGAAAATATATATACCTTATCAAGCTCCAAAATACAATCCTTATCTTGACGTATTCAAGTAACGACCCGTTAATGGACGCTGCTAGTATCGCTTCCTTTCTCTGTTTCGTCCTTAAATAGATGAAATATAAGATGATCTGACCTAAAATGTTGGTGGAACTCTAGTATAAAATAGCTTAATAATTTTTAAAATGTGTAAAGATAGTATCAGCATAAGCAATTAGGCGTAAGACCTTTGGTGGTTAACTCTTTGGTCACGCCATAATCTGTTGAAAGTTTATTGAGCTCATCCAGAACCGCTTCATTACCCTGTATCAAAAATATGAGCCGAGTCAGCACTGCAAATTGCACCAAGTAAATCAGTGAGCCCATAAAACTAATGAAATAGTGAGATATTTTGAAACTTGATAGCATTGATAAAGGAGTACTACTTGTTTCATAATGCAGCAGGGCTAATATCAACTACCGAATACGTACCACTTTATTAATTTCAATAGTCAATACTAATAACTTATGGAACATTTGTTTAAGCTTGAATATAGGCTTATGAGCATTAATGATGATTTAAGCTTATATTTCATAAGCCCTTAGGCTTTTGTTTCAGCTTATGAACTAATAGTTCATCTTTAAATCTTAATAACCTCATAAGACACAAAATTGGTAAGCTGGTTAAATGAGCTAAATGGATCGGCTCTTGGCTGAACAACTTATTTTTTACCTGAACCATTTCAACCCATCAAAATTTACCTGATATGCTGAACATAATGTGGTGTCACATGATTCGCATCAGGCGTTGCCCCTGTTCTCCACCACGACGGCTGCCTTATTGTTGTTTCTTTTGGGCTTGCCTATAAACCTCCTACAAAGCCTCTGTGTCAGTATAGCTAAGATGGTAAAGTAGTACGTTATACTTTGCTCTCACGTTGATATATTGTCTCAAAAAGAACTCTACCAGACTATTATAAGAGTAACACTCTATTGTATAATATTTATTAATAAGATTGACAGTAAGTTTTAAGGCTATACTCTGAACTAATCATTCTAAACTGGTACCTAAACATCCTAGCAAATAATAGCAATAGTATATTCAGATTACATGTACTAACATAAATTTTTAGTATAACAGAATGCTTACGCTGGTAAATTAATATGGAAACGTACATACAGGTCTCGATGGTCCACAAAAAATCCTTTTCTCGGCAAGCCTATCATATTAATATACCAAGCAGGTATATATATATATATGCATGTGTATGTGTATGTGCAGACGTGTTTGTGAATGTATTAAGAGGAAAAGTGCCTATCAAAGGTGAAAATAATAAAAGCAAATGTGTACCTTTGCCTCTTAGTATTGGTAATTGTCCTTGTTGAACCCCTTTAGGTACCTACAGGAACAGGCAAACCTTTTATCACTTCTAGATATAACCATCTGAAGGTGTGATTATAGACTAAGCGGTGAAGCTTTTGACCACTAGGTATCGTTGTCCCAACGAGCGTTGAAATTGATCTAGTCACTCAAGTCGTGAGTTATGTGAGATGAATGGGTTGAAAAGATTTGAATTTGTTTTAGTTATACTACGAAAGGTTTGCATAAAGTTTAAATGAAATAAAGGACGGTAAGAAAAGAAATACGTTTAACTTGAATGGAAAACATGAGACTAAGTAAAGCGAAAAAGAAATAAAAGAGATAAACTAAGAAAGAAAGAAATAAAGAAAATGTTTTTGTTGTTTTGTATTTAATTAACGAAAGGAAATTAAACTAAGTTAAAAAGTTCAAAAGAAAATTCGACAGAATAACGGTAAGAAATAAACAAAAGTAAACTCCACTCGATGAACGATGGAGTGCCAATAAGCCTAGCTCGGCTTTAGAAATAAACAAAACACGACAATAAAAGACTAAGACTCTAAAACTAAAGAAAATAAAAAACCTAAACTCGCTAAGACAAAATAATTATGAAACTCGCTATTTAAAAAAAAACAAAACTCGCTACACAAGAAAAATAAAACTCGCTATGTAAAACTTTGGACCAAACTCGCTATGTATACAAAAAACCTAAACTCGCTAGACCAAAATGAAAAATGATACTCGCTAGACCCTATGTGACCCCAAACTCGCTACCAATCTTGCAAAACCAAACTCGCTAAGCTCGAAAATAACAACAAACTCGCTAGACACTAGTGAACCAAACTCGCTAGGGTTTAAAAGAAAACCATACTCGCTATCTAGCCAAGATCAATACTCGCTAGCACAAGAGAAAACAGCTTACTCGCTATGTATATTAAACCATACTCGCTACTAAACCCTAATAAGCTTCAAACTCGCTAGTAAACCCTAATAACATACTGGACATAATTTTTTACGTGAGATTTTTATAAAAACTTAATGAAAACTTATTTAAACTCAATATTAAGCAAGACCAATACTCAAAATAAGCTATAGAAAACACAACTAATCAAAATAAGCAAAACATATTTCTAGGGCTTGTAACTAAAAAGCTAGTTTAGACTCAAAATAAAGATTAAAAAGCTAAAGATAACGACTTGGAAACTTGTAAATAAGCTAAACAAAAACAAAACAAAAGCTCTCACAAGCTAGCAAAACCCAAATAAGCTCAAGTCATAATCATAAGGCACGAAAATTTCTTTTCATGCAAAGGTGGTGCAAGACTTTTATGAGCTTATATTGAATCAAGATAGAAGTAAGAAGCTTGAATAAGATGAAAAGAAGGTGCAAATAAGCTAGGAAATAAGCAAAGTAAAAGACTTGGACATGAAATAAAAAGCTTGTATTAAAACCTTACACTACAACATAAGATAAATTCTATGAACTAAATAAAAACTAAAAATCTAACCAAGACTAAATGAGGCCATGGGGTGGTATTTAAGGGAGTCTAGGTGACTAATCCCTTGTTTTACATATTGCACTTAGCCCCTTAGTCTTTATAATTTTGTTCATACAAAGCATAAACTAGAGATACGACACTATCTTAACTTTCTAAAACACGACTATAGTCCTTGTAACTTTGAGGTGATGTGTTGACGAGCTTTCCAAAGATCTTCAATAATGTAAAAGTGATCACTTGCTCGGATTTAGAAAGTTATAGCTTCATAATCATCAATGAGCTTTGATTAAGTGTCTCTTGTACTTTCTTGAGCCTTTGAGAAATGATTCATCTTCACGGGCTTTTCATGAGTAGATTACTTCTTTTGCTTCTCTTTCAAACTCTTTTCCACATCTCGTGCTCTTTTTGGGCTTTTAGGTTGCTTTTTGTGATGTTTTAGCAATATCCATACCTGCACAGTCATAAACACAAAAACACGATATCTTTGGCTTTTCGCGTTAGTTTTTGGTCTAAAATAGTCTAATAATGGTGAATAAAAGGTATGTGAATAAGCACATACCAAGGTGCACCGATAACATTATACACACCAAATTGAGTTTACCTGTTATGTGACCCATTGGTATGTTATGACCCATTGCTAAGTTTCTATTTTCACAAAACTTAATGGTGGGTTAGGTGGATAAGATAATGGTTCAAGATGTGGAACTTTTTCCATGATTAGGATTTAGGACAAATTCAAAAAAATATACTCTACCAAAAAAAGTTATAATTGATACCTGGAAAAAGATTGCCTTGCATTTGTCCTCATCTTGATAGCTTGCTATGGGCAAGTGTTTAGGGTTCCATTCTTGCGACCCTATCATCCAAAAGGGGCACCAAGGTAGTCCGATTATAAACTTCATAGTAAAGTTTCGCGCAAATACAAATATCAAAACACAATAATATCCAATACCCAACTAACCTGAACCAATTAAGCGGAGTTTTATATACATCTGATATATGAATTTCCTGTTTGAGCCAAACATTCTTTGTTGTGTAGGAACCTTATCCAAACAACTCTTCATTTACATTTTAGTCTTCGAAAGAAAAAAGCCTCAAAAGTTTCTGAAACCTATTATGCCATAAAATTAAACGCAATAAAAAATGATTATGAGTTCAAACAATTTACTAAAGGATACTTTTTTAGGCAATGACATAGCAGAATCAATAAAAACAGGTGAGAATTGCGTAGCTTCAAAAGATCAAAAACCTTTTCACATGTTTACTTTTGCCGAATGCTTACACCCCTTTGTCGTGGTGGACCTTGTACATAGAACACTGTTGATGGAAGTTTCGCAAGATGAAAAAACTATTATACTAACGGGCAGAAATCACATAGCATCAGAAAGCTAGTAATAACAGTAACCTCACCAGGATAAATCATAATGTTGCCAAAAGGCCGCACTGGCAGAGGCATTGTCTGACTTATAAATGTGGGAGCATGTACAGTGGGCCTAACATACCCCCTAGCGTAACCTCTTTGAGGGTTCACATTGGTGTCTCTGCCGTTAAAACTTCTGCTGTGCTGGTTCCATTCATTATTAGCACGATCTTGATCCCACTTACCACCATTGCTATAATGGTTAGAACCATCTCCACGTGAATGCTGCCCACTATTGCTCCTTCTATAAGAAGGTTGCTGTTGGTGGTCATTAACATTATGGCCTCATTTTGGTGATTGGCATTCCATGTTCACCATCTACAGACGCACACAACAAAAAATAAAAACCAAAATTCAGTTTCGAGCAATGAGTACCCAAAATATAACCACCTTAAGGTATTCACCTGGTTGTAGTAATTCACCTACAATCCAATCATGGTCAGTTAAATCTCTCGCAATTACGTACATTTTACATCCAACTTGTGGTAATGGATTAAAACACAAATGTTTGTTAAAATTATAGCACACTCTAATTACTAAACCCTGATAAAATAATTCAATCCATTCTAATATCAGACTCCTACAAACACAATCAACATCATTTACAAACATAATCAAGTATTCCATAAAGGGCTTATATACTTATTGTACTTTTGATAAAGGACTGGATAGAATGGCATTCTCCGGTTTCGCAAAAGTCGCCATTGTCAAACTCGATCACATGGGTTTCTTCAATCGACTACAAAACAAAAATATATTTATAAACTCTTATTATACAAATCATAAACAGCATTAAGAATACAAAAAAATAAAGTTGGTCAACTAAAAAAACTCATATATTGGAAAATCATTAAGCCTTTGTCCAAACATATATACTTCATATTCGGCATCAAGTGGAAGTCGATAGCTTATTTCTTCTTTGCTTCCACTGAAGTAGCTACCAAAACAAAAATTCATCTGTCATATTAATACTCAATATACCAAAACTGAAGTAACAGATAACTTTTAATATTAACGAAAACTATTAATACAAAAAGAGGATATAAAAGTGCATGAAGAATATGTACGTAGAATATATAAAACCTGATTACATGATGGTGTTGTTGGAAATGTCAGTTGTTTGCCCATCATATGTTCCACCTTCACTGTAACAAATGATTCAAACGTTCATAAGTAAAATTCATTGAACCTATGATATTAGGGTTCTGAATTAAAAAAAAAAAAAAATGGATATAATGAATGTATCATGTAATAATTAATTTAAAAACAAAGTAACACGTTTTTTTATATGGAAAATATATACACACACGTTTTGTAATTTTGGATATTATACATTTTGTGATCCTGATATATATAGAGATTTTTTTTTTAATTTTTTTTTTAAGATTTTGTATATACATACACGTTTTTTGTATGTTAATTATAATTAAATTTAATTATGTTATCTTTATCAATTATAACTTGTAAATTAAATCACAAAAGTTGTATTGCTCCATTCGTAAAGATGATTGTTTATGTTTCATTATTCATTGTAGACAATCCCATGTTCGAACCTCACAAACACCAATTTTTAATAAACATTTTTCGAAATTAATTTAAAATATGTAGAATTAAAAAATTAGCTTACATGACATGGCAGAAAATGAATTACATGGCAATGACTGGGCAATACGCGTGTAACGCCTCCTGTTTTATATATATATATATATATATATATATATATATATATATATATATATATATATATATATATATATATATATATATATATATATATATATATAGGGTGGAGTTATTATAAAAAGTGTGTTATAATAAAAAGGGTATGAAGGCATCTCCACCGTTTGATCAGATTTGGTAAGATCAAAAAGGGCGGTGTCATTATTGTAAATAATGCGAACTTCATGGGCAAATCTATGATAGTGCATTTAACACACAAATACCTAACCATTCATTCCACCCCTAAATCATTCATTCAATCTTATTTTCTCTCTCTTATTTTTCACACTTTCTCTCTCAAAAAAGAGACACACATCTTCACCATATTTCTTTTTAATCAACTCGTTAATACATAATCTCATCGCAATCGAATCATAAACAAATTTATCACGTAGAATCGATACTGCATCAATGTGATGACGATGTAGAAAATGAATCTACCCCATCTTTAACGAACTCGTAAGTTGTTTTATGAACCTTAGTTTTGTTATTGCATCATTTTGTTGATATTTGTTTATTAAAATCGTGTTTTGTTGGTATGTGTTTAATAAAATCGTGTTTTGTGGATCAAAGTATGTTATATTCAAAGTTTGATTCAAATTGACATCATGTTTTCTTCTAGATTGTAACAAACCGGAATTTTTCAAACTAATTTTAAATAATAAATGCCAATTTATTACTACCTAACTATTTATCTAAGCATACATGAGCTTATATAACTATTTCTGGAAGCTAAACTGCACACGGTAGCTTACAGTAAACCACTACATTGTTTAATTTTATCAAAAAAATGTGAAATATTTATTTTCTGATGTTTACTGATGATTAAAATATAAAAACGAGAGATTAGCTTGTTTTCCTGACAAACAACACCGCACACGTACCGACCTCGCGCGAGTAATGGCATAAATCAATTAATCACGTCTCGGACTCAAAAAATTTATTTTTATATTCGTTTATAAAAACGTTCACAAAAATGCATATCTCGCATTTTTGCCCAAACCAAAACACTGCATTTATACTTTGGCGCAGCAGGACACGAGGTACACTTAATACATTGATTAATAATAAAAACAAAACTTTCTATTGAACTCATATTACTTTTACTCTACATTGTTATTTATACAACCCCATGAACTCACCAACCTCGTGTTGACACCTTTTAGCATGTGTTTTCAGGTTTAAGGCGATAACTAACTGCTGAAGGCTTTTGGCATGGCATGGCATGGTCATAGATTACTCTAATGTATCTGGGACCGCATAAATTCTTTAATGGGCTTGTATTTCCGCACTCGAATGACGTTTTAAATTTATTTAAATCTTAAATGAAATATTGTTTAAAACGGATAAGGTAAATATGTTCTCTTACTATGTGTCGTGATCCAATTTAATAGCACCCCAGTAATATTATCTTCCGCTGCAAAACAGTTTTGGGGGTGTTACAGATTGGTATCAGAGCCTTGGTTATAGAGAAATGGGTATTTTTAAAAACCTAGACTATAACTACTTTTACAAAAACTTGACCCTATGACCGTCACATGCCTGCCTGCCAAGCCTGCTGCCTTACTTATGTTAAAATATTTTCTTTTAAAAGTAAGGGACATATTTCTAATGTAACTGAGCTGAGTATTTCAAAATTCCTTGAACCTCGGTGGAATATAGACTGATCACCTATATTCGACCAGGGACAGTGGGACATAGCCTGATCACCTATGTCCGACTCAGAGGTGAATTTTGCGATACTGAGAGTAGTTATACTAGAATTATGTTCAGATTGATTTTCTACTTGATTTCTGGAAGTTTCAAAATTTCTGTGTGTGTACATAATCATTGCATAATATTCACATCTACACACAACACACTGGCATCACAATACTTTTTCTCTTATATGGAATACTCTTTTATCACAATCTGGGTTTATTACGGTCACCTCTACCCCAAACCTTACATTCAATCGATTATGTACCTTCCTTGCTAAGTACACTACTGAAACAACCAACTGATTGCTAGTAGTAATCAACACCCTCCTTCAGGATCGTACTCTGAACTTACCAAACTACCCATTCAGCAGAGATGTTATGACCAACAAGAAACCTTAAGACCTTAAGGAGTAACGTCGACCACTATCTCTGGAATACACACCTAATCCTTTACGTATCCCTCGAGAATACCAGTTGTCTACCTTGCTACCCTCTTATAAGATAATAAACTGTGTCGCTATTAGCATACAAACTGTTTTCGATTATTCTACAGACCATTTTGCGATCATCATACAAAATGTTTTACTGCTATTTCATGAAATCAAAATTTTGACCCTGCTACTATTTTATAAACAATGAATTGTTTTCTTACTGTCCTATAAACTATTTTATGAATTAACTTTACAACTATTTTATCATGATGTAATAAACCGATTCATTACCTTACTACCATTCTATAAAACAACAAACAATTTCGCTAGTATTTCGTAAACAATATTACAATTACCCTACAAGTCTTACTACACTTTACAAACTATTTTACTCCCCTATTAACTGCTTTGCTACTAAATCACAAAACTAAACTACAATTTTGCTACTATTTTACAAATGATAAATTGTTTTTCTATTACTCTACAAACAATTTTACCGACCGTTTCATAAACTTTTCTGCAATCATCTGGTGAACTATTTACTCCTTTGAAAAGTATTTTATGTTACTACCACATAAACAGAAAAACCAATATTTTCCTTTGTAACTAAACCAGACCTTTAAAGGGTATCCCACACCTATGCCTGAAACTATGAATAACAACGAGCTCCAGCTAGTGTTAAACATCTGACTCTACTCAACATTGACAACTAGACTCTACCCTTAGACATTTAAAAACAAATGTAGATGTATATATCCGACTACACCTTCTTTTTTGATATTCCTATATTAAGGACCTTTCTTTAAAACGCGTTTATATCAACTACAAAACTCATAATAATACTTTTCTGAGACACTCATTTTCTTGAGTTAAAAGTTTTCTAGTCAAACCTTATCAAGACTTTTGCATATTCAAAAGTGACTAAATATAAATTTTTGAGAAATTATTTTATTAGAAACACCATGCTTAAAATAAATAAATAAATAAATAAAATAAAATAAAAATAACTATTTTACTAAATTATATATCTTTTTAGTCGGACCTTATGAAACTCTGGTAAGTAAAGTAATGACTAAACGTTAATTTTTGAGGAATTACCTTATCCACCCTTTGATGAGAGACACGTTTTACAAAATTTTCAACCTTTTAAAAACCGTGTCATCTCATGCAACTATTAATCCCCAACAAAGAAATGTGTAATACTTGAAAAGTTATTTTGGTCAAATCGTAAACATTTACCCAAATAAGGTTGTCAAACAAAATTTTATCCATTCCTTCGAGAAGGGAAAACACACTAATTCGGATCGAATCTTGAAGACCAATCATCAGATCATTTTTTTTACCACTTTACATCTATCAAGTTAGAAATTTTACGACACTAAGACATAGACCATATAGGGAAGGAATTTAGAGGAGCCGCACTATCAAGGCGGCGGAACATCGTGAGATTGAGACTAGAACCATTATCCTATTAAACTTACTCCATGAACCATTGTACCTTACCAGAAACATCAAAAGGGGATAACCACTAGCAGACAACCTAATTACACTCCCGCAAACAAAGAGAAAACCTTAAACAATTTGATGGGACCCAAATCGGTTACAACTACCATCACCCCTTCCCGAACACCATACTATCGGATAACATAAATGAATCGCGGGACGCGATTCCTTGTAAGGAGGGTAGACTGTAACAAACCGGAATTTTCCAAACTAATTTTAAATAACAAATACCAATTTATTACTACCTAACTATTTATCTAAGCATACATGAGCTTACATAACTATTTCTGGAATCTAAACTGCACACGGTAGCTTACAGTAAACCACTACATTGTTTAATTTTATCAAAAAATGTGAAATATTTATTTTCTGATGTTTACTGATGATTAAAACTTAAAAACGAGAGATTAGCTTGTTTTCCTGACAAACAACACCGCACGCGTACCGACCTCGCGCTAGTAATGGCATAAATCAATTAATCACTTCTGGGAGTCAAAAATTTTATTTTTATATTCGTTTATAAAAACGTTCACAAAAATGCATATCTCGCATTTTTGCCCAAACCAAAACACCGCGTTTATACTTTCACGCAGCGGGACACGGGGTACACTTAATACATTGATTAATAATAAAAATAAAACTTTCTATTGAACTCATATTACTTTTATTCTACATTGTTATTTATACAACCCCATGAACTCACCAACCTCGTGTTGACACTTTTTAGCATGTATTTTCAGGTTTAAGGCGATAACTAACTGCTGAAGGCTTTTGGCATGGCATGGCATGGTCATAGATTACTCTAATGTATCTGGGACCGCATAAATTCTTTAATGGGCTTGTATTTCCGCACTCGAATGACGTTTTAAATTTATTTAAATCTTAAATGAAATATTGTTTAAAACGGATAAGGTAAATCCGTTCTCTTTACTATGTGTCGTGATCCAATTTAGTAGCACCCCAGTAATATTATCTTCTGCTGCAAAACATTTTTGGGGGTGTTACATAGATCTGGAACAAAATGTAGAAAAAGATAGATAAAAAACGTGTTTAAGAAAGTTGCATACAAGGTGTTTGATAAAATGTCTCAACTAGATTTTATAACTGTGATGCACTAAATTTACATTATGATGCAGTAGGTTTTTATTTTAACTGTGATTCAGTAGGTTATTTGCATTTGTATATTTGGTTATTTGTTCGATGCACTTGATTTTGTACTGTGATGCGCTAGGAGCTGAGTTTTCATGTATAAGGATGGATTAGGTTAAGCATAGGTCACGTTATGTGCGTAAATGTCTTTTTTTGGTTGATTTTATGTCTGATGCATTTGATTTGGAACTGTGATGCAGTAGGTGCTGACTTGTCATGTATAAGGATAAATTAGGTTAAGCGTAACTTGCTTTATGTGAGTAAATGTGTTTGTATGGTTGATTATATCTCTGATGCACTTGATTTTTTACGGTGATGCAGTAGGTGCTGAGTTGTCAAATATAAGGATAAATTAGGTAAAGCGTAGGTTGCGTTATATGAGTAAATGTGTTATGGTTGATTATAAGTCCGATGCACTTGATTTTGTACTTTGATGCAGTAGGTACTGAGTTTTCATGTATAATGATGAATTAGGCTAAGCAAATGTTGTTTTATGTATGTAAATATGTTTGTATGGTTGATTGTTTGTACTAAATTCACATTGTGATGCAGTTGCATTTCATATTATAATGCAGTAGGTTTTTATTTTACCTGTGATGCAGTAGGTTATTTGTGTTTGTATGTTTGGTTATGTTAGGAACACGTTTTACGTATTATCAAGTGTCGGTCATAGTTTATGTAATAGGTTGCTTTACTATATCATTATGTTTAGTTTTATCAATGTTTCATGTTATTTAGTTCATGTTTACATGTTTTGTAAAGGTCTAAGGGCTATATGTGTAACAATGTCTAAGTCATGAGAAGCCCTAGGCCACTAGTATAAATACTCTTGTAACCCTCCAAGGAGGGTGTTGGTTCTCATTCTATCAAAATTTCTTTATGTCTCATACAAGAGTTCCTTCCACTCTCTCTCTCTCTACTCTCTTTCTCTCTCTAACTTTCTCTCTCTAAAATATATGATCTTATGTTACAAAATGGTGACGTAACAAGTGGTATCATTCGCCTAGGGGTAATATTTTAAGATTTTTAGGGCTCGTCTACGTTTTTCTAGCTGTTAGTTCGTACCTTTATCGAGTATCTAAGGCATTTTATCGAGTATCTAATACCTTTATCGAGTATCTCATATGCTTTATCGAGTATCTCATATGCTTTATCGAGTATTGCACTGACTTTCTCGAGTAACTTAAGTGTTATCGAGTAAGTAAAGAGTTATCGAATATTGCAAAGATTATCGGGTTATCGAGTAACTTGGGGTGTTTATCGAGTTAGGGACAGTATTTATCGAGTAACGGTTACAAGTTTCAAGGTTATCGAGTAAGTGAGTTCAGTTTTGGCGAGTAAGCCTGGTTCAATCCTTATCGTATATCGAGTAAGGACTTCATTTGGGTTCTCCTTAGTCGAAACTCTGCCCAATTCCATTTTGCTTATCGAGTAAGGTCTAAGGTTACAAAGAATCGAGCAAGGAATTAGACTATCGAGTAAGGATTTATAATCTCGAGTAAGGACCTTATTTTTCGAGTAAGGGTTTCATGCAAGCAACTTTTTCAAAGATTGAATTTACAACTTCACCAAAACAATCTAATCTACAATAACAACCTTGTTTATCCTTCAAAGATCCATCTCATCTTAACAAGTTTTTCTTTCATCTTTCTCTTTATTAAAAAAAAATTTGGTGTAAGTGTGAAAATTTTAGTCGAAAATTCAAATTTTTGGTCCAAATTCGAATTTTTACGGTCCAAATTTGGCGTCAAAATTTTTTGAAACTCAAATTTTTTTGTGTGAACTAAGAATTGGATTTTATTAATAATTTCAAATTTTGGGAGTAGAAAATTTTTCAAATTTATTTTGGAGGGAAACCCGAATTAATTGAAATTAACTAAAAACGGACAAATTACCAAGTTACATTCACACCTTTCCCGTCTACAAGACCCGTTGAGTGTGCAATATCGACCTTGAGTGCTATATCGACTTTCGACATTTTTGTTTGATTCTTCCGATTCCATTGTAACAATCAAGGGGGAGAGAAATGTCATTAATAATGTCTCAACCACCTTCTTCCAACTACCTTCCTCACCAATATTCTCATCAGCAACAGTATCATCAACAACAAAGTCACAGCTCCCTCATTCGTCATGTTCTGCTCTTTGGCAATGAATCAAGGTCTCCAATGTTGCTACCCGGAACATACACCGATTGGAAAAGGAGATTTTTACGATGGCTCAATCATCGTCCTCACGCAGATCTTATGCTTATGTCAATTCAAGATGGTCCATATGAAATGAAATTCATCTCTGACTCACCCGGGATCATAAGATTACAAACGAAGGAAGATTTGAGTGCTTCAGACCTTGCTCAGTATGATGCTGACCTACAGGTTGGATGGTTTATTTCCATGGGACTTCCCAATTCTATCTACATGCAGTTCGACTATGATACCAGTGCTCATGCAAGGTGGAAACATCTTGAAACTATACATCGCGCCGAAGAACTTCATCACTATAGAATGAGGGAAACTCTTGAATCTTGCCTAAGCATGAATCCAAAGAAGACTATTCTCCCAGCTCCACCATCTCCAGCTGTTGTTCATGATTCATTCAGTTACTCCCCTGCTGGTGTTTTCTTCTTCTATCCTCCGAATGAGCCTGAACCTATCTTCGTTCCACAGTACCATCCAGTTTCACTACATGGTCATATGCAATTTCTTCTGCAAAATTTAGTGAAGCTTGGACAAGTATCTACTGAGAAAGGCAAAGGCGCTATGACTTCAACTTCTGAATGCGTAAACACTATGGAAGATACTGATGATGAAGAAGAGCTTATCGAACCAATCATGGCATTCATGGCATATACGGAAAATATGGCAAATGTGGAAGCTCAAGAGTATGATTCAACTCCACTCTTTGACACTGAAGCAGAAATCGATGCCACTTTTAGCCACATGGAAGATGAAGGGGGTAATCTCAATGTTGTTTTGCAATGTTTTATGGCAGATATTCCATCTGAAGATGAATATGAATACCTAGAGGCCGATACAACAGATGTGATATTAATGGCAAACGGACAGGAACTTCACATGAATGATACAGGCCCAGTGTATGACTCTGATGATTCTGAAGATCCATTTGTGGAACTGAACAAAGGAGTGATGTTACTAACTAAGATGATCTCACAAATTGAGAATTCAAAGAGTCAGACTTCATCTAAACCCCGAAATCAAGCAATCGCGCATGGTGAAAGAGTTAATAGACAAGGAAGGAATACTCAAAGGGTTGTTGGAAATGCTGAGAATATTACATATGTCGGTAATGCGGGCAGTGAGGTTAAAGCATTGAACGCTAATTTGGTTGTTACAGAAAGCAGTGGGACAGAATCAGAAGAGCAGATTGACAACAGCAGATCGGAGAATGATGCAGAAGTTGATTGTTCAGATATCATACCAACCTATGACATAGAGCCCAACTTTGACAAAGAACAAATGGTTGAGGAAGATATCATGCCCATCTACGACACAGAAGAGCAAATGGTTGAGGTAGAATCTACTGTTGATCATGTTATGCATACAAATGAGAAACAACAATCTGAGCAACCTAACTTCAGTAATGAAGGAGAGGTTGAACAGAATGTTGTACAATGTCTAGACAAATGTTCTGAGTCTGAGTCCTTACTTGCTAATCTAATTACTGTTACATCAAACCAAACTCTTGAGTCTGAAAACATTCTTCTCAAAAAGACCATTGCCCAGTTTCATAAAGATTTTTCAAAACTAGAAGCACATTGCATCTCACTTGAACTTAAATTGCAAAACGAATCTCTAACTTCGGGCAATAATGGTCAGTTTTTGAATGAACAAAGTAAACATGTGGATACATTAGTTAAGGAAAATGAGCTTTTAAAAGGTCAAATTCAAGCACAAGGGTTTGCAAATGCTGCATTGCAAAACAAATTAAGAAGATTGACTGGCCAGAGTGTGGATACTAAGTTTGCAAAACCATCAATCTTGGGGAAACCGCCTATTCAAACAATCAGAAAACCATCAGTGGTTAGACAACCAACTGCATTTAAATCTGAACGAGCCAAATTTTCAAAATCTCGGTTTGCCTCCCAAGTTGTTGAGATAAATCATTTGACAAAACCAGTCACTCCACATTCATGGCCAAAGGAAAATGCATCTGTTTCTGCTAAACCTAAACACATGATTATGTCCGGCTCATCTAGGATTAGTTCGAAAAACGTGTCTAAAACGAGCATTAAAAGTAAAGAGTCTTATGATAAAAATGACATGTACAAGAACTATGATCTAGAAAAGGCTAGGAAAAAGGCACTACTTCAAAAGGATGGAATTCTAGGTTCAAAACCTCGTGTGATACCTTCCTCTGTATTGCAAAACACTGCTAGTAGTAGCAAACCAAAACCTAAGAGTACTCAACAAACTAATAGGAATTGGCTAGCATCTAAGAGTAGTTGCGTAAATAATCATGTTGTAGGTGCTTTAAAATATATTTCAAAGAGAAATTCACTTGCAAAGGCACAATCGACTAAGACCAACAAACCCGTTGAACTAAATGTTAAGATTCAGAAACCTAAGAAGTGGAGGTTTTCTCAACCAAGTGATGCTCACACATTTCATTCTGTTGCACCTAAGAGGAAAACATCTCCTATATCTAACCTTAGGTGGGTCCCCCACGGGTAGAATTTTCAAAACGATTGGTCTTAGGTGGATTCCTACTGGAAAGATTTTAGACATTTGCCCCAAAACTAATGTGAAATCCACAGAATCTATCCCTGAGAAGAGAAAGGAAATCATTGATATAGTGTGTTCTGGTGTCAAGAAGATAATTGACACTACAACTTTATGCTTCTAACATCCGGAACCCAATTACACTTGGGGATCCTTGTTCTCTATTTTGTCTCTTCTTTCTTTCTTTGCAGATTCAATAGAAACAATGGCTTTCGTATACTTCAGTACGAAACCCGCACTTCATTGATGGCTTCGGAACAACTCAGTTCGGACCCGAGCTTAACATTATGGCCTCTAAGCACAACAGCTTAGGACCCGCAACAAACCGTCTAAAGTTTCCAGATCATTCAGCTGCACCTCTTTCGCTAAACCGTCGAGATTTGGAAACCTTGTTTTGTTTGCTCCGTTGTTTGATGATTCCTTTGAGAGTAGTGCACATCATGTATCAACTATTTCTGCTGCTCAACCTGATAATATTCTTTTACCTGATACAACTGCGACTACATCAACAACCGTTGCAACAGCTGCACCTCCAATTGAATCTACAACAACAAACGAACAAACTGCTTCCAATAACGAACATGTAGCTGATGATCAAAATGAACCAGTACCCGCACATGCAGATTATGATGGAAATGCTTCCTTCAATCCATTTGCTCCGGCTTCAACCATTCCTGATATTGCAGAATCATCTTTTAGCAATTTGGATCCATCTAATTTGCATGTTGTATATCAACATCACCCTTCGACACATCAATGGACTAGAGATGTTATCAGCAGTTGATTCTCACGGGTTTTTTATGGTACTTCACACCTGTTTGGTTAATTGGACATATGGGGTTACGCTGCCTCCGATTTTCCATCGTTAACATAGTGTGTATGCTTCTGATTCCAAAGAAGGCATCGTGGGGGGAAGACAGAGTGGGTGTTATGTTGTTTTCTTTGACTTTTCTTGATTTCTTTGCGCAAACACTCATTTTCCACGAGGATCTACAATTAGGGGGAAGAAATGTGCACATCAGGGACGCATAATAGACTCACGTGATCGAGCTTACAATTTTATTACTACCGGAGAGACGTCCGCATAGATGATCAGTGGTTCAGTTTGGTGATTTTTGGTGTAATCGTTTCAACTCTCGCGGGTTGTTTTGTGTGAAGTTACCTATATATGATGTTTTAACCGCATTATGATGCCTCATACAGAGTCATACTATCGAGTATTCATACATACACAGGTGATTATTACTCCGATAGACCGCAACAATCAGGGGGAAGAAGTATTATTTCATCTTTCGTGGTTTGTTTGGTGTGAAGCATCTACATATGTGAGAAGATCTTGTTGATTTCTTGCATGTTACCCCCGAACGAAGTTTCTGTATTGAGCATAACTGTGATTAAGTAACTATTTGTTTGGTGTGGTTTACTGTGTCATCTACAAATTCCGCTGCGTACTCAAAACTTCAAAAGTTAGAAGACATGTTAACTACATCAAAGTTTCGAATCTGCTGAAGTCGGTTGTCAGTTTGGGGGGAAGTTGATTCAGAAACTTCGCCAAAAAGAAGTGGATGAAGAAGCTGCTAAAGACATGCAGCATGAATTGGGGGGAAGTTAATCCCTTATGTCGCCCCATTGAGGAAAGATTGATAAGGCATGATCAGATCAGACGACTTGAAAGCTACATAGGAGCCAGACCTTCATTTCCAGTCCGACTTTATAAACGACCTGATCCAGTCTTCACGTCCTTCGGTGATGATGAATAACATTTGACACGGGTACAATCATATTTCTTTATCATTTTCTGATTGATTTGTGATTACTCTTGGTGTGTGTAAACTTCTAATCTTCAAAACTATGTTCCTCTATTAAAACAAATCTTGCTTTACATTGTCAAAATGGAACATGTTTTGAGGGGGAGAAAATTTTTCACAAAATCATGAAGTTTGCACACCTTATCATAATTCTTCAAGACAAATTGTTTCTTCATCATTCAAATTAAAAACTCATTATCAAAAGTTCTATGATCTCTCGAATTAAAATGTACAAAAAAGTTTTCACAAAGTAAATGCTAATTCGAGGGGGAGAAAAGAAATTTAGATCCCAACATTAACCATGTTTAGACTTCAAAAGGAAAAGCTATTAATCTTTAATGATTAAAGCTCACAAGAAGTCTTAAACTTAGGTAAAAGGTCATTGCATGGAAAATAAAACGGGCTCTAAACAATATTTCCACAAATGTTCTCAAAAGTTTCACACATAATTAAAAACCTCAACGAATCAGACTAATGATTTTTTTTTCTTTCTTCGATTTTTTTCCCACAATTATTAGTTTATTATTTCTTCATGGTTGTTGTCTAATCGTTCCCTAAAATGTTTCAAATGTTTTCAACGGTCAAAAAGGGCATAATCAGAAACTAGGGCTTATGTAAATTATCGATTGGGGCATTTCATCTTGATGTGTTTAGTCTAATTAAACAGTTTATATAGCTTTAGAGAACACTAAAGAATGCTCGATTGGTGTGTTTGCACGATTAAGTACAACATAGGTTGAAATCAAGTGATTTAGGGTTTAAGATGTCGATATATTTGCCGCTACTACTAGGACGTTTGATTGTTCAATATTCATGCATTATGATGCTAACATGCATGCAAAGCCTCATATCATAACCCCAAACCATGATAATAATTGGAGAATTTCGAGTGTAAGAATGAATTAATCTGTGATCTTGTGTGTTAATTTGAGTATTCTGAGCACTTAGGATGATTTAGAATGAGTTTTTGATTCATCTGTATACTTGTTTGTGTCTGATACATTTCTCTGTGTGCGAGTACATGTCATCCCATTGAAAGTCAAAATTTCAGCAATTGTCAAAATGTTTCTAATGGAACATATTTTGAGGTTAGAGGGCTCAATGTGTCAAAAAGGCTAAACATGGAAATGGATTCAACTGATGAGAAACTAGTTTTTAAAACTCTACACTTTCGCTTTACACCGGTAAAAGAAGTGTGGAAACCAAAGCAAAGTCGTTCAAAACCTTTCAAATTTTCTATATCTGGAATGCTTTGGGTACAATAAAAGAATGACTTTGAACATCCCAAATACGGAAGGTCTCCATTCATCGCAATTCTTCAAAAAGAACCCATGAGGTTCAACTCTAGATGGAATCTTCTTCTTCTTTTGATTTTAAAACTCAAAAAGAAACACCGGGTTTCGCAAACAACTTTCAACATAAAAAGAGTTTTAAAATTCCATTAATTCCACGAGTGGTATTTCAAAATGAAACAAAGGTTTTCAGTCCTCGATGGAATTCAACATCTTTTAATCGGATTGACACAGCCTACAAATGNTGTGTTTGCACGATTAAGAACAACATAGGTTGAAATCAAGTGATTTAGGGTTTAAGATGTCGATATATTTGCTGCTACTACTAGGACGTTTGATTGTTCAATATTCATGCATTATGATGCTAACATGCATGCAAAGCCTCATATCATAACCCCAAACCATGATAATAATTGGAGAATTTCGAGTGTAAGAATGAATTAATCTGTGATCTTGTGTGTTAATTTGAGTATTCTGAGCACTTAGGATGATTTAGAATGAGTTTTTGATTCATCTGTATACTTGTTTGTGTCTGATACATTTCTCTGTGTGCGAGTACATGTCATCCCATTGAAAGTCAAAATTTCAGCAATTGTCAAAATGTTTCTAATGGAACATATTTTGAGGTTAGAGGGCTCAATGTGTCAAAAAGGCTAAACATGGAAATGGATTCAACTGATGAGAAACTAGTTTTTAAAACTCTACACTTTCGCTTTACACCGGTAAAAGAAGTGTGGAAACCAAAGCAAAGTCGTTCAAAACCTTTCAAATTTTCTATATCTGGAATGCTTTGGGTACAATAAAAGAATGACTTTGAACATCCCAAATACGGAAGGTCTCCATTCATCGCAATTCTTCAAAAAGAACCCATGAGGTTCAACTCTAGATGGAATCTTCTTCTTCTTTTGATTTTAAAACTCAAAAAGAAACACCGGGTTTCGCAAACAACTTTCAACATAAAAAGAGTTTTAAAATTCCATTAATTCCACGAGTGGTATTTCAAAATGAAACAAAGGTTTTCAGTCCTCGATGGAATTCAACATCTGTTAATCGGATTGACACAGCCTACAAATGGATTTCAAATTTCAGTAAACAAAGGTTTTCAGTCCTCAAGGTTGTTGTCTAATCTGATATTCAAGCATTCTTTGTTGTATGATACTTGATTGTGTTTTCTAAAACCTTGAGCAGAATCATCTTACGAATTTTCAAAATGTATTTTTAAAAATACGATTCAAAATTCTGCTCAGGAAGACTATCTCTCGAATAATCTTCATTATTTGAGGGGGAGTATTTTGTTAAAAGAAAACAAATTTTGTATTATAAAACAACGACTTGTGCACACATTTCAGTGTACAACTCGGGTTTCAGAGAAAGGAAAGTGCCTTGCTAAACCATTCTTTAAAACAAAACGTGCACCTATCCTAAAAACAAGAAGCAAGTTCTCACGCAAAGTTTATCTAAAACTTCTTAATCCTGAGCAAAATTTATTCAAAATTTTTCAAAAGGTTTTTCAAAATTTCTCAAAATTTTGCTCAAGATTTTTTCAAATCTTTACTCCCCAATTCGCTCCAAAGTTTAAAAATGTCAAAACTAATGCTAGTTTTGAGGGGGAGTATTTCCTAAACAAAATGTTCAAAGTCATGTTTAACGGCTTGTGCACACATAACAGTGTACAACCCGCACTTTGAACTTAAAGAACCCTGTGGTACGCATCAGTGCTACAATCCTCACATAAGGAGCGAAAGCTTCTAACTTTTGAGTAGAATTAACAAACTTTTCATGATCTCTACAATTCTGCTCAAAAGACAAGTATTTCACCTCAATTAGTAGTCACTTGTTGAGGGGGAGTACTTGACCAAAAACATCGTTCTCAAATCAAAAAATTCTTGTTGATTTCTCCCCATAAGACTCAAAAAGGCATATTTTAATCAAAAAGTTTACAAAAACAACATTTGATATGCTATTTTTGAGGGGGAGAAGATGAAAAGTGATTAAAATATGATGTCAAA
>LBNU01010104.1:179347-191268 GCA_014162995.1 Artemisia annua
TATATATATATATATATATATATATGTGTGTGTATGCAAAGGATCACGTGCGGATGTTTTTTTTTAGTGCGGACGTGCGGATGAACATGGGCCGTAGATCTTTTCCCATTAGCGGTTGAGATTAGATCTAATTATATAAGACGGAGTGGCATTTTCGTAAATATGGTCAAAGCTGCGGTCGTCATTATCTTCGTATCTCTTTTATTTTTATTATAATATTCTGTTTCCTTATTTTTTGCAACTATTTTTATTTAAGTTTTATTATCGAATGGATTTACCTGATCAGTATTCTGGTATCGGTCCTGATCTATCGCATCATTCTTTATCAAAAAACGTTGTTGAAGGTATTTTATCAGGTTTATATCACAATAGATCTATTGTGATATTTAACTTTTTTAATATTATTAAGATGATATTAATCGTTTTTGTTATTCTGCATTTTCAAATTTTATTCTGCGTTTACAAATTGTTATTCTGCATTTTGAAATTGTATTCTTGTATTAATATTGTTATTTTTCGGTATTATGATATTAATATATAAGGATAGTATTCTGATATTAATATCGTTACATAAGGATGGTATTCTGATATTAAGATTGTTATATAAGGATGGTATTCTGATATTAAGATTGTTATATAAGGATAGTCTTCTGATATTAATATCGTTTTTGTTATTAAGTTATATTTGGTAGGTATTAATATCGTTATATGGTATGTATTATGATATTAGTATATACGGATAGTATTGTGATATTAATATCGTTTTTGTTATACGGATGGTATTGTTATATGATTGTTATTATGATATTTAATTGTTATTTTTTAGACAATTGTGTACTTGACACGTAGCCCTTATTCGTTTGAAAGTTGGCCTTTATTTGTTATTCTGCTTTTTAAATTGTATTCTGATATTAATTTTGTTATATGTTATGTATTATGATATTAAGTTATATTAGAGATATTATTATATTATTATTATTATTTTAATTTCCTGAACTTGTAAGTTAATCTTTTTTGTTTTTAATAAAGTTAATATGCTAGGTATTTTGATATTAAGATTGTTGTTATGATATAATGATAGTTATTTTGATATTAAGATTGTTATTGTGATATAATGATAGTTATTTTGATATTCAGATTGTTGTTATTATGATATTTAATTGTTATTTTTGTGACAATTGTGTAATTGACATGTGGCCCTTATTCCTTTGACACTTGTCCCTTATTTGTTATTCTGCTTTTTTAAATTGTATTCTGATATTAATTTCGTTATTATGTTATGTATTATGATATTAAGTTATATTATAGTTATTATATTATTATTATTATTATTATTTTAATATCCTGAACTTGTAAGTTAATCTTTTTTGTTTTTAATAAAGTTAATATGGTAGGTATTTTGATATTAAGATTGTTGTTATGATATAATGATAGTTATTTTGATATTAAGATTGTTATTGTGATATAATTATAGTTATTATGATAGTATAATTTTTTAATTTTTATTTATACTGATTGTAAAGTTCAATTTATGTATTTGTGATATTTTTATATTTTACTTTCATAAACCCTTTTTTTTAGGTGATTTGATGACGCGTAATTCTGCAAGCATTGATCTTGTTGATGATGTAAATTTATCACCTGATGATAATGTTGAAGACAACGATGAAGTAAATTCGCCGTATTTTTTTGCATTAAATTCAATGCTATATAAACCTGTTGTCGTTAAAGCAGTTGTACCAAAAGAAGGTAGTTTGTTTGATAGTGTTGAAGATGTTTATAAGGTGTACAAAAATTATGCTGCTAAAGCTGGTTTTATTGTTTGTAGAGGGCATGAAAGTAAAGCTGGAGGTATAATTGTGAATAAGGAATTTGTTTGCAGTAAAGAAGGGATCAAAAGAGTTGAACTTAAAGAGTTTGATAGTTTAAAACAAGATTGTGATGATAAGAAGGTTAAGAGAAAAAGATATGAGTTTAGGACAAATTGCAAAGCTAGACTTTATGTTATTATATATGGTGATAAGTATAAGGTTAAAACCTTTGTGGAAGATCACAATCACGGTTTTTTTACTGCTGAAGATAGATATTTGCAAAAGTCTCATAGGTCTATGAGTGTGGCGCATCAGTATTCTGCTATTAAGGCTTCAAATTTAAACATTGGTCCTTGTATGTCATTCAATTTTATTGCTGAACTTTTGGGTGGATATGAGAATGTTGGTGCTACTAAGACTGATTTTAAGAATTTGAGTCGTGACATTTATAATTATATTGGTAAATATGATGCCCAAATGATAATTGATAAGTTTAGCGTTTTAAAAGAAAGAGATGAAAATTTTACATTTGAGTTTAAGACTAATACTCAGGGTCAGTTAAGTTGTTTGTTTTGGTGTGATGATACAAGTAAGAGGAATTATGAAGCTTTTGGTGATGTTTTGTCTTTCGATGCTACATTCAAAACAAATATGTAAGTTATTTTTATTTATTTATTTATTTTATCTTTTATTTATTTATTTATTTATTTATTTATTTATTTATTTATTTATTAATAATATTATTATTTTCGTAGGTACAATATGGTTTTTGTTCCGTTTACGGGTGTTGATAATCATCAAAAATGTGTGAAGATTTGGTGCTGGTTTGCTTTCGAAAGAAGACGTTGTTTCTTATGAGTGGCTACTGGAAGCTTTTCTTAAAACACATATTAAGGAGCCGTACCTTGTTTTAACAGATCAAGATCCTTCAATGTTAATTGCAATACCAAAGATGTTTAAAAGTGCTAAACATCGTCTATGCATGTGGCATATAATGAATAAACTTCCTACAAAGGTTAATTTAAACATCTTTTTAACATTACTTATATTCAGTAATAAGTTAATATAAAAAATTATATTTATATATAAATATGTTTTTACTTATTTTATACAGATTGGTTCTGAAATAATGTGAAGAAGAAGGATTCAAGAAGCGTCTATGTCGTATTGTATGGAGGGAAAGCGATGAGCCCGAAGAATTTGTTAGAAAATGGAATTCTTTATTGAATGAATATAATTTTGATGAGCATAAATGGTTAAATGATATGTTTAATATAAAAGAGAAATGGATTCCTGCTTATTTTAGAGATATCCCAATGAGTGTTTTGATGAATACTACGTCAAGATCTGAAAGTGAAAACTATTTTTTTGGTCATAATTCTAATTGGAGTTCCGCTCTAGTTCATTTTCTTTTTTGTTATGAAAGTGCATTAGATCAACAAAGAAATAATCAATGTGTTCTTGATAATAATACAAGAACTGGTAAGACACAATTGAAAACCAGGCAAGCAGTTGAAGTACAAGCTGCAGAGTTTTTATACCCTTGAGGCATTCTATTTGCTTCAGATTGAGATTGTTGCTTCTGTTGATAGTTGTACTGGTTCTATGAAAAATTTGGGGTATGTTAAGGACACTGATAAAGAGTGGTATAGAGAGTTTAAGGTATTTTTTTTTAATATTAATAAAAATGATCAGTAAAGTGGTTTTTAAATTTAGTAAAAATAATTATTATTTTTTCATTTCTTTTTTTTTTCAGGTTGACTACGATGAAGAAAGTCATTCAGTTAAATGCAGTTGCCTACATTTTGAAAGACGTGGGTTGTTATGTCGTCATGCATTTTATACTCTTAGAGCAAATTCGATTAAGAAGATACCAAAACAATATCTTTTAAGGCGTTGGAGAAAAGAAGCTGTTGTTTTACCTCCGCTTGGATCTTCTTATAAAGCAAGTGGATCTTCAGGTTCTTCAATTTCCACAATTTATTCAAAAGTGAATGGGATAATCAATCAATGTGGATACGATGAAGAGAAATTGAGTAAATTTCTTGAACAATTGAGTGTTTATGAATCTGAATTAGAATCATCAACTGTGCCGCAGACTTCAGCAAGTAAAGAGCAGAGTTTATCATCTATGATTGGTATTCCTGTCCCTCCTGCTCTTAAAGTTTTCCCTCCTGATACTGGTAAAAATAAAGGTGGAATTAGTGGTCATAGGTTTAAACCTTCAAATAATGATGTGAGAATTAAAGTTGCAAAAGAAGGTGGGAAAAAATTGAGAAAATACAGAATCTGTAAAAAAATTAACAGATCATGATTTCAGGAATTGTCCCAACAATCCAAACAGGAAAAAACTGAATCCTAAGAAAGTCATTAAGAAGACGAATCAAAAACAAAAGACAAAAAAGAATGAATCGAGTAAAGCTAATTCTCAGCAGGGTGCTGATGTATTTAACTTCAGTTCTGAGGAAGATAGTGATTGTTAAGTTTGAGTAATTGAAATTTAATTTTTGTTTTTATTTTTATTGTTCTGAGGATAGATATTATGAAATTTGTTATTATGATATTTAAGATTTTTATTATGATATAAGTTACTTATTTTGATATTAAATTGTTATTATGATATTAAGATAGTTTTTCTGCTTATTTTGTGATATTAATCTATTTTTCAGTTAAATAAAAACATTTGTTATGTTATATTTAATGTTTTGTTATGTTAAACAAAACTTGTGTTTGTTTTGGATATTCTGTGATAAAATATATTCTGTGATATCTGAAACAAAATTATGTGATAAAATGTTCAACCATAAAATATCTACTGTGATATCTACTATGATATCTACTGTGATATCTAGTTGTTGCATTAAAGTATTAACACAAAATAAGAAGATTAACTATCCTCATATCATAATTCATTAAAGCATTAAATCATTAACACAAAATATTAATTTGATACAAAATATAAAATCCAAAATATGAACTTTCAAAGCACAAATATTAGTCGAATATTTTTTTAAAGCAAAATACAAAATATGAAGCTTTCAAAACACAAATGCTTTGTCATTCTAGTTCAGAATTACAGTTGTCTTGTGAGTCTATATCTTCTTCTGATCCTTGATGTTGCATTCTTTCAAGTTTAATTGCTTCCTTTTCATATTGTTTTAGGAGATTTTTTAAAAACCTCAAAATCATTTTAATCTGATTCTCCAAGGTATTTCATTGGTTTAAAAATATCATTGTCTTCTTCATCGTCTTCTTGAGAATCATTATCTTCTTTTTCTTCATCTGATTTATCATTTTGAGATTCATTATCTTCTTTTTCTTCATCTTCTTCTTCTTCTTCTTCTTCTAACAATGTTAATGTCTAAATGATAAAAATAAAATGTTCAAATAATTATTCTTCTTCTTAAATAAGTGAATGAAAAGCAACTACTAACATAAAAGTAATAAAAATTATATATCAAATACCTATTTATATTCTTCTTCTTTTTCCCTTTTATTGTAGGTATCTAGCTTTCTTTTCTTGCTGATCTTTTTATCTTCCATTTTTTGTTATGTGATTTTTTTTATGTGTGTTTTGTATATTAAAAACTTTGTCTACTTTTATAAGAAAGACAATTAATGGGTCACTGTATATGTTATGATTAAATACAAAACAAGTTGGAACGACTAAAATACTAATTAAGTAAAATGATGGTTATTGTGCATACGTTTTTAATAAATTCAATAATAATAATAATAATAATAATAATAATAATAATAATAATAATAATAATAATAATAATAATAATAATAATAATAATAATAATAATAATAATAATAATAAGGGTGAAGATTGAATATACGTAACAAACTTTCTGAAATTAACCGATATACGTAACATACTTATTTTATTCACAAGATACGTAATATACTTTTAAATACTTACCAATGTACGTAACATTGATGATTACCATTTTAAAAAGTTAAAGTTTTGGTCCCTGTTGTTTGCGTTGACTTTCACCGTTAGTCCTTTGACATTTTTTTACTTAGAAAAGTTACAGTAATGGTCCCTTGACATTCTGTTGACTTCCATTGTTAGTCCTTTGACATTTTAATAATCTTTCGTCCATTTTTCTTTACGTTTTTATCCGTCTTAAGCCATTTTTTTTCGTTTTTATATGATTTCGTCCGTTTTTCTTATGTTTTCATACGTTTATATCCATTTTTGTCCGTTTTCATCCGTTTTTATACGCTTTCGTCCATTTTTCTTACGTTTTCGTACGTTTTTATCCATTTTGTGCATTTTTATCCGTTTTTATATGCTTTCGTCCGTCTTTCTTACGTTTTCATCCATTTTTGTACGCTTTCGTCCGTTTTTCTTACGTTTTTATCCGTTTTCATCTATTTTCATATGCTTCCGTCTGTTTTTCTTATATTTTCATACGATTTTATCCGTTTTATATATTTTTATCCACTTTTATACGCTTTTATCCATTTTTTAACGCTTTCGTTCATTTTTCTTACGTCTTCATACATTTTTATCTGTTTTCATCTATTTTTATAAGAAGAAAACGTAAGAAAAACGAACGAAAGCGTATAAAAATGAATGAAAACGAACAAACACGGATTAAAACGTATAAAAACGTAAGAAAACAGACAAAAGCTATAAAAACAGATGAAGACGGATAAAAATGTGAGGAAAACGGACGAAAGCATATAAAAATGGATGAAAACGATTAAAAACGAATAAAAATGTGAGGAAAACGGACGAAAGCATATAAAGTAGATGAAAATGGATAAAAACGTATAAAAACGTAAGAAAAACGGACGAAAGCGTATAAAAACGGATGAAAACAGATAAAGTCAGATAAAAACGTATAAAAAATGATAAAAATGAAAGAAAAATGGACGAAAGCGTATAAAAGCGGATGAAAATGGACAAAAACGGATAAAAATGTAAGAAAAACGGAGGATAGCATATAAAAACAGATAAAAACCAGACAAAAACGTATAAAACAGATAAAAATGTAAGAAAACGTAAGAAAAAGGACAAAAGCGTATAAAAACGAAAGAAAACGGATAAAAACGGACAAAAAATGATAAAAACGTATGAAAAACGGGCGAAAGCATATAAAAACGGATGAAAACGGCTTAAGACGGATAAAAACGTAATGAAAAACGGACGAAAGTGTATTAAAATGTTAAGGGACTAACAGTGGAAGTCAACGAAATGTCAAGGGACCATTACTGTAACTTTTCTAAGAAAAATAATGTCAAATGACTAACGGTGAAAGTCAACGCACACAACAAGGACCAAAACTGTAACTTTTTTAATATGGTAATCGTCAATGTTACGTACATTGGTAACTGTTTTAAAGTATATTACGTATCTTGTGAATAAAATAAGTATGTTACGTATATCGGTTAATTTCAGAAAGTTTGTTACGTATATTCAGACTTCACCCTAATAATAATAATAATAATAATAATAATAATAATAATAATAATAATAATAATAATAATAATAATAATAAAGTTGATTTCACTTTAAATGGAAATGTTTTTTATTTATAAAGTTGTTTATTTTAATAATAAAGTTTTAAAATATAAATTAATTTTGATTTTTAATTTTTTCAACTTTAAATATAAAAATCACAGTAATTTAATATTGTTTTTTATAGATATTACATTAACTATGGTTGATTTTAGAGAATAACCATTGTTGAGTTACAAGTAAATTATCAAAAAATATGACACAAGGTTGTTTTATAACACATAAATTTAATGTTTTATCACATAAACTTGTTTCATATCACAGTAACTTATTCTATGTGTCATTAATGGATAACAACAGCGCAGTCATGTATTACTGTTTATGTTTTGATAGAGTTCAAAGCAAGTTGATTTCACTTTTAGTGGAAATTTTTTTATTTATAAAGTTGTTTATTATAATAATAAAGTTTTAAAATATAAATATCACATTAAAGTTAATTTTGATTTTTAATTTTTTCAACTTTAAATATAAGTATCACAGTAATTTGTTTATAATTCAATACATAAAGTGATTTTTTTCAATATCACAGTATCAGAGTAATTTGTTTTATAACACATAAATTTAATGTTTTATTGACATAAACTTGTTTCATATCACAGTAACTTATTCTATATGTCATTAATTTATTACCGTAACTTGTTTTATATGTCAGTAATAAAGTTGCATTTAATAAAAGTTAAAATTAGGTTATACTTTTAAAATAGTATATATGATATGACATAAAAGTATATGATATGAGATGATATCCTCGAGACACAAAATATTACTGTATAAATTATATGACGTAATTCTTTAATGCTTTAATGCAACCAAATAGTATCACAGAATATATTTCAGAATATATTTATTCAACTTTTATATCAATTATTAGATTATTATCAAAGTTTTTATTATTATAAACATTAAATTTTTTTTATTGAATCTCTAATATGACAATAGTTTTAATAAATAAATAAATATGACAATAAATTAAAAGAAATAAAATTTCTTTATTCATTTTTGTAATACCACATTACATTTATGATTACAATTAAAAAAAACAACACAATTAAATAATCCTCATATTATCTTGTTCTTCATAATCTTGATTTTCATCTTCATCAAATATAAATTGCTTCAAATACCTGACTTAGATGGTAGAGAGTATTTGCTTATCTTTGATTTCGGAGGTGATACATTTTTTGTTTCTATTACATTATCAAGAATCTTGAATATATATTGATGACGTATGGTATGGATCCGGGTCATGCACCCATCCAATACGCAAGCCCATCACAAATGGACCATTACAACGATACTTGCAGCCCACGAGGCTCGCGAATACATAATTATACTTAAAGCCCACCACGAGTGGACTATTTAGTTAACGCCTAGGCCCATGCAGGCCCAAGCCCGGATATGGGCACTTATCCGATATGCGATATCTTCTATTATTATTGATAGATATCGAATACCGAAGATTGGGGAACACGAAACCAACTAGGGTTTCGTGTGTATAAATAGAGGTCTCCTCAGCCCTCTAAAGGTACGATACTAAACCCTAAGCTACGAGCCTTAACCCAAAACACGATTACTTACTCTCACGCCGGAGGATAATCGGGGGAGACAATCCCTCGATAAGCCTAACGGTGTTTGTTGTTTTCTTAGTGCGCAGGTCTCAAGCAACTTTACCCGAATTGGTACTCAAGTCAAGCCACGCCCAACTTTTGTATCAACAAGTGGCGCCATCCGTGGGACCATACACTAAGAGCTTTCCAAAAAGACTAGAAACAGCAAAAAACTAGCAACATGAGTCAGTTACGAACTCAGCCTGACCAACTAACAGGAAGGTCGCAGAACGACCAGAACCCCAGGCAAACTACTGGAACAACCAGCGCACCTAGGGAAAGGGACCCAGAGACAATCACCCCAATCACAAGGGTACCCAACCGGATCCCCACCATAACCGTTGCCGCGAGGGAAACACCACGCGACACGTTCACCACTCCTGGACAGACAATGCCGGAAGTGAATCCATCGGAGCCACCACTAGCACCTCCGCGACATCAGGAACCCAACCTGGGAACGAATGTATCCGCGCTGGAGGGAGTCGTACCCGAGCTACCTCCAAGCGAGTTCGTGGCCAAAAATTTTGAGTCCCTAACCTCCATCCTGCGAGAGGAGGCAAAAAGAAGGTCGAACCAAAGCATTCAAGCTCGACTCAGTTTTGACTCAGAGCTTGAGACATCCCCGCCACCTTCTCGCAGAGAACGACGAGGGAGAAACACCCGTCGAACACCGGTATTCGACAGAATCGGAGAAAGGAGGGAAGACAGTGAACCTGAGGATAGACAATATTGCTCGGGAAGCGAAACCAGTGGGCGCCGCCGTAGCGTTCATGACAGAATCGGCGGTCGCAGAATCCAAGAGAGACTGAGGGGACAGCGATATCCTCCAAGTTAGAGCCCCTCAAGTTCAAATTCAAGTGGTAGTCGGCGCAGTCGCAGGAAAAGAAGGACCCCACCTTCTAGCGACTCTGAGGACAGTCGCGGCGATAACCGCCAAAGAAGAAGTCCATCTTCAAGCAACTCCTCGGACAACGAGGAAAGAGAAACGGGCCATTGGAAATCAAGGAGAAGACATCGCAGTCGAGGGGACGAGGACATCTCCCGCCCCTGGCGCCGCCAAAAGATTGATGCGTTCACCAGACGCATCAGCGACTTCTCCGATAGCAAAAGAAGACGTTTGCCCACTAATGTGAAGACATACGACGGAACCGGTGATCCTGACGATCACCTAAAAGTTTTCGAATCTGCAGCTGCTATCGAAAATTGGCCACAACCTGTGTGGTGCCATATGTTCAACTCAACATTAGTAGGGAACGCACGCACCTGGTTTAGTAAGCTTCCACGGAGAAGCATCGATGGTTATGAAACAATGCGGAAAGCATTCCGCTTGAACTTCACCCAGAGGAAAAAGTGCGCCAAAAACCCTGTCGATCTCGCCAGGATAAGACAGCGCCAGGGTGAGTCCACGAGTGCTTTCGTGGAGCGCTTCAAGGACGAGTGCATACAGTTTAAAGCGTGCCCAGAGATATTAAAAATCTCGGCTTTCATGAACGGGGTCAATAACCCCGAACTCATTAAGAAACTCCACGACGGGGTACCACTGACCTTCGACGAAGTCATGAAACGTACCAGATCCTTCATCCAGGGTGAAACCGCTGCCGCGGACAGCAAAAAAGGCTACCCGACCTATAAGTCGCAAGACCAGTCCCGGAAACAATCCAATGACCAAGGTAGTAGCCAAAACAGGAGTTACCGCAATGAAAGGAATAGACGGGGGAATGATAAGTACACCCCGCTAACGAAAACCCCAGGAGAGATATTCGCGACAGAAGGCGCGAATTTTCCAAAACCACCAGCAATGCGCACTCCAGAAGACAAGCGCACTGGTAATGGGTTTTGTGACTACCATGGCCAAAAAGGCCACACCACCAACGAGTGCGTCCAACTACGCCAACTTATAGAAAAAATGGTGAAGGAAGGAAGGTTGGACCACCTTGTTAAAAATATAAAGGAGGGAAAGGACAAAAGCAGGTCCGAGGGTAAGAAAGATACCTCAAAGGATAAAGCAGGAACGATCTTCATGATACAATCATGGGACCGTAACACCAAGCAGAAGGTTACCCAATGTTTCTCACGGGGAAACAAGATCTCCTTCCCATCCTTAACTGCGGACAACGCAATCGCAGAGCCACTCATCATTGAGATACAAGCAGGGGGTCACGATATCCACCGCATGTATGTTGATGGAGGGGCATCTGCGGATATCATGTACGAGCACTGCTTCAATAGGCTCCGACCGGATATCAAACGCCAGCTAAACCCAGCCACCATGTCACTAACTGGTTTTGCGGGTGAAAAGATATGGCCTATAGGACAGATACGGCTACCAGTCACTCTTGGTAGCGATGAGCACTCAACCACAGCCTGGGTGAACTTCATGGTGATTAGATCCCATTCGCCATACAATGGGATCATTGGAAGACCAGGGATATCTGCTCTACGCGCAGTGCCATCCACAGCGCATGGAATGATGAAGTTCCCGGTGGAAGGTGGCATCGTCACACTCTACAACAATACCGCACCGCCTGGAGAATGCAACGCGGTCACCAGCGATACAACACCCGCTCCAGCACAGCAAACAACAAAAGTCCCAAACCTTAAGGTGGCAATTCACCCCGACTATCCTGAACAACAGGTGTCATTGGGTGGATCATTGTCTGACAAAGGCAAGACTGCTGTGTGCGCACTCCTCCAAAGGAATTTAGATGTCTTCGCCTGGGAGCCAAAACATATGACAGGAGTACCACGGTCAATCTCGGAGCACAAGTTAAACATCCGACAAGGATATACTCCGGTACGACAAAAGAAGCGCGACCAAGCCCCAGAATGCGCAAAGGCAATACTGGAGGAAGTACACAAACTGGTGGACGCGGGGATCATGCGCGAAGTTTTTTACCACGACTGGATCTCAAATCCAGTAATGGTAAAAAAGAGCGATGGTAGCTGGAGGATGTGTGTGGACTTCACGGA